>BHFT01015707.1:0-18564 GCA_004320025.1 Laticauda laticaudata
GGACTAAACCAAGAGGGGAGGGGTGTTCTGTATAAAGAATAGTAGACTCCTAATACAGGATTCTGATTGGCTAAAAACCTGAATGAGGATTGGTTCAATAGGAACCAATCCACGAAGCTGCCCAAAAGGTGGCAAAAACTAAATACCTGTCATTGGCTACAAGCCGGCAGGCAAAACCCTATAAAAAGGCTGCAGCGGCTTGAGCCAATGTTCCATTTCTCAACTACTGTTAACTAATAAAGATTTTGTTGTTGGAACCCGGTCTACCTCACGTTTTTCCGGATGGAACACTCTGTCTCTGTCTCTGTCTCTGTCTCTGTCTCTGTCTCTGTCTCTGTCTCTCTGTCTCTGTTTCTCTGTCTCTGTCTGTTTGTCTCTCTCTCTCTCTCTCTCTCTCTCTCTGTATGTGGTGATGAGTGCATGTGTGAATGAATTGAGAGAATGAAATAAAATATCCTCAAGGACATTTTATCTGTATCATTTCAGATTGAGCAGACAATGTAAATAAAAAATACAAAATGTAAAAAAAGGGAAGAAGAATGAAGAATTTCTTCAGAATAAAAGTCTTCTATGAAACTTCAGCTAATAAGGTCTAGTCTATTTTAATATGTAATACACATATGGAGCAAAATAAGTAACACTGAGTAAATAATGTTTTTACAACTATTCACTGTAGCTAGCTATAAAAGAAAGAAAATTCGACCCAAAATATCTCGTAACATTCCAGCAATCATTTCTTTTCTTGTTAATTTTCCATCTTCATTGTAAAACAGATCGATTAGTTATGTTATGATGAGTCAGTGCAATTAGAAATGGAAGCCAATCAATATTTAAGATATTAGTAGATTAAAAAACAATGAACTTGTAACTGAGAGAGCCAGAATTCTATTAGCAACTTGCTATAGAGTGTCTCAGTTTGTATCAGATGTACAGAAATAGATTTGAGAACCTGCCTGATGCACCTGCAGAAATTTTGATGGACAACTCAATTAAAGAGAGGTTAGCTATAATTCAGACTTGCTGCCAAAATTACAAATAAGTGGGAGAATCCAGCAATCCAGATTAAATATAATGGTGGCAGCAATTCAGGTTCTTCCTTCAATAGTTCTGGCAGACATAATAAAAATCCTGTTTTTGACAAACTCAGCAATAGTGCTTTAAAAAGTCCTGATAGATCACTACAAAGGCCGATCTATTACAGCTTTCTTTTTGTACAGAGGCCAGTTAGATGACTATAGGAACTGCAGAACTTCACATGATGCCATCTTATTGTTCACCCAATATGCAAACATTTCAATATGGCAACTGTGAATACAGGTAGTCCTTGAATTACGACCATTCATTTAACAATGATTTAGAGTTGCAACAGTCTTAGAAAAGGTGATTTATGACATGTGCTCATGCTTATACCCTTTGTACCATCCCATGTCCATGTGATTGCAATTCAGGCACTTGGCAATCAATTCACATTTATAACTGATTACATCATCCTGTGGTCATGTGATCACAATTTGTGACTTTCCTAGGCAGTTTCCAACAAGAAATATCAACTGGGCTATTGGATTCACTGAACAATTATGATAAAAATGGTCGTAATAATAGAGTCTGGTCACATGATGACTTGTTTTAACCCTTCCCCTACTTACATAAAAACTTCTACTCTCAACTGTGGTCATCAGTTGAGGACTACCTATCGAACTATCATAACTAGTCATCCCATTTCTCATCTTCCATGTACAGATAGTCTTCAATTTACAACAGTTCATTTAGTGACCGTTCCAAGTTAAATGGCACTGAAAAATGACATGACAATTTTTCACACTTACAACCGTTGCAAGTGTCCCCAAAGTCACATGATCAAAATTAAGAAGCTTGGGAACTGACTCACATTTATGACCATTGAAGCTTCCTGGGGTCATGTGATCACCTTTTGCAACCTTCTGACAAGCAAGGTAATGGGCAAGGCAGAGTCATTTAACAATCATGTTATTAATTTAACAACTGCAGTGATTCACTTAACAACTATGGCAAAAAAGGTCATAAAATGGAGCAAACTTCACATAATAAATGTCTCACTTAGCAACATAAATTTTGGGTTCAGTTGTGGTCATACACTGAGGATGACCTGTATTTGCCTAATTTATTTTCAAAGCCATTCTACAGAGCTGAGTATTGTGATAGCAAATTCCATGATTTATAACTATTGGTTCTAGGAAGCATTTCTTTTGAATCTCCACTGAGCTTTATTTTAACAGTAGGCAGAAAAGAAATATGGTTACTCATTCAGTTTACACTGCATATTTTTCTACTCTTCAATAATAAGCCCATCTTGCCAACATTTTCTAAAAGAAAGCTAACAGGTTGCAATCACTGTAACCTTTTCCCACAAAGATTCATCCCAACTTTGACATTTTCTTCAACTATTGCTCTGTAAGAACCTTTTTTGAGGTGTGATAATTATTTCCAAACTATTTACACAAAGATTAATATAAAGGCATTTTTGAAATGAACAGTTTACTTTTAAATTCTTAGAATTTGGAGGCTTAAAAATGTCCCCCCCCCACCTTGAAACAGTGTTAATGTTTTAATCTAACCATCCACATGACTTTAAGCTCCTTTTGTTGATTAAATTAATCAATCGAGTTAGTCAATGTGATCATCATCTGTTATGAAACAAATTTCTGCTTAAGCTCAATTTTCTTCCACAATCCACTGAGAGGCATAGATAGAAAAGATGGAGAGCTCTTGGAAGTCTCCTAGGCATTTTTTTTTTTTACTTGTGTTCTTTATATGGTTAAAAACCCCAACCAAAGGTAGTCTTAGATCCGCCATCTTCAGCTTGGCACCTTGCTGGCATCCTGCAGGAGAGGAAGAAAGTAGACAACTGGCATGTAGAGGATAGAGATGACCTTAAAAGGGGGGGGAGAACAAATTTGACAGTAACTAGAAGTGTGAGAAGCAGCCTGTTGCAGTCTTCAAGGCCATGAAGCCTTAGAAAGGAATGCAAATTGCACCAAAAGGCACTAAGCACCAGTGTGGTTCCCAAAACACCTCATTATTTCCAAACAGTGTTCCCAAAACACAGCATTGGCTGAAAACATACTGGTCAAGAGGGGTGGGCAGGGGAGAAGGGGAAAATTTAAATTCTAGCCTGCTTTTGCCGCAACCAGTAACATTTAGTAAAGGAACATGTCACTTCAACCGAATGGAGTCAAGGCTCTTTCTTTCCTAGCTACCTACCTGGAGTAAGCCTGCCAGCTATAGAAATTTCACGGGAAAAAAGTGCCAGAAATAATCTAAAGTGGTTTAAAAAAGATATTGTAACTTAATGTTGCCAGAAAGTAGAAATCTATTCCTCTAAATGGCTTCATCCTAATATGCAATAAAAGTGACAAATCGAGTGATTGGGGGCTGATGAACTTTTGTCAGTAAGTCTGATAGCAAGTGAGAGGCCTCAAAATAATCATGTCACTTTAGTTAGGTTGGGGCGTGTGGGTTCATTTGACATTTATTCAGATTGAATTTCATTTTCCACTTCAATGTCCACTTTCCAATATGAAAACTGTAAGAGTACAAAATGAGGGTGGATATAATATATCCTGAATTAGTCTTCACCACGCATCAGTGATATTTTGTATAGTTAAAATGCCTTTTAATTTATTAAAATATTCAATAATTCAAAATTCAATAACATTTCAACCTTTTTTTCCCATTTAACATACACAGTAATATCAAATTCCATAGTAGAAAAGTAAAAGTGAATGCACAGTGAACATGAAGGTTCTTTGCAGTCTTACTCTTAAGAGTTCAGGATAACTGCAATTTTAAATACCTAGTATTGAATTAACATTAAATATAATCTTCTGAATGGGAAGACAATTGCATTTAATAAGAACTGAAATGCTCATGTTTATTTAAAAATTTCTGAAAGAAAGCTAGTGTCTAGTCTTTCTAGAATCCATATTTTACTTATTTTGTAAGAACATTTATTTATTCATGCTTTTCAATGTTTTCAGCCAATAAATAAACATACTTGTAATGCTCAATATTAGGTATGATTGAACTGCCATGGCTCCATTCTTTTCCTGAACCATACTGACTTGATCATTCTGGAGTGGACTGGCAGTCTTTAAAGTAAATCTTCTAGAACTGGAAGTAATTGATGGTGTTAACCATAAATGGGGGAAATCTTGAAATACTCCCTGTTCCTTGATCCAGAACATTTTTGGAAAATTGCTGGGCTAACTGTAGGATAGAGAAATCACAATGGTCCAGAGATGAAAGAAATGTTCCAGAGTTTTTCAGAATATTTACGTACTTGGAGACCAAAGATTTTGCATGTACCAAGCGTAGAGAGTCATATTCAAAAGTTGTTACAGAAAGAAGGGCTGAAGCATTCCTTAAACCATTGAAAAGGAGATAGGAGGAGACTCACAGTGATTCAGTGGGGATATAAGACAAAGAGAAGATCGAACAAATCAACTTGCAAGGTTCTCTATTCTGTAATCTAATTCAATCAAGTCATTTTCTTTGTTTGATATACTTTGTAGGGCTGAGTCATATATTATCCTATCTGGCACACAGTGTTTGAAGGATTAGGGGGCAATTGTTGGGGCAATATTCTGACTCTGTAAACCACTTAGAGATGGCTATAAAGCGGTGTGAAACTGTATATGAGTGCTACTGCTATTGCTATTTCCCCTTTGTACATGAATGTGAGGGGAAATCCTTCAGTAGGTTGCACAAGTTCTAGGTTGATTCAACCAAGTAGAGTTGGAAAAGCCTGGAATCCTGGACATCTGTGGTCAGTCAGAAAGTATTTGTATTACTTGGACAAAAGTCTCATTTAGTGTCAGGCAGATTTCTATGGGGCTATTCTATGATACAGAACTTTTTTCCCAACAGCAGATGTGAAGTTGTGATGTGTATCTAAAGTATTGCCAAAAAACTTTTCATTGCTGAAGTGCCTTTTTTTGCATTGAATATAACACTAAGCAGAAAACATATTTTAAATATGAACATCATGATAGAGTATAGAATAATAAGTGAACAACTTACTATTACATGCTGCACTGAAGTTTTACTCCCCCACCATAAAAGTTCATGGAAGCACTCATATATTGAGTTTTACTTCGACTAGAGCAATAGAATTGCAAAAGGATAATGTCAAAACAGGAATCTTCCCCAGAGATGGTGTTAACATATGGTATGTATTAAATTCCTAGAGTGGTTTGTGTCATGTCTTATTAAAATGGAACTCAAATATACAACTTATAACTTAGACTTACATTTTTTTTTCAGATATGCTGCTTCATTTAGAATTTTTTATGTGTGACTTTCTAAACTAGTTTATTTTGGAGAGAAACTTTTGCAAGATCTTTCTAAATATAAAAAGTGAGAATGTTAAGTGCAAAAATTATATATATATTCTACATCCTTGATTTCCCCATAGATTCCAATGGAGTTATCCAAATCTATGCCCTTTAAATTAAATATGAAAAACTCCCTACAGATTTGAAGTGCATGAATGAATACAAGTGAATGTGTACAATGAATTCACAGAACATTTTTTTCTTCTTGTTTTTTCTTCATAAAGAAAAAAATACTATTAAAGGATGAATTCATTTACAATTTTTTTTAGGCTGCTAAAAGATGGTTGGGTGGGTGGGTGAATTGATGAATGTAAGCTGTGTAATTAGTTAAGGCAATGCTTATTTTTATTCTTTCCAGTTGAAGAACAGGTACTTGGAAGTCATGATAATATTAATTTCTTTAGCCATTCAAGAATAAACATTAAGGAATTCCTTTGTTTTGTCCAAAAAATCTTATTGATGAAAACCTGCTTTTTATTAGACAATGTGTGAATTCAACCTAGTCAGCTGAATTTTACATAGATAAAACCAAAAATAGGTTCTTCATATTTTCCATTGTTGTTAAATAAAGACAAACATGTAATTTAGGAAATCAGAATAGCAGCTATAAATTATAAATAATATATTGTAATATATTACTTAATTATGTAATGAAATTGCATCTTGCAACACGAAGTGATCTGTGGATGTCTCCTTCAACATGAAAGATGATATATAGTTTCATAAGGAAGACATATAAATGATTTCCCTTCAGGAGATGTAGAATTAATTAAAAGTTTCAGGATGTTTAACACAATATCATAAAAACACTTTTAATGAAGATATCCTTATACTACATAAATACTCTTCCCCCAAACACATCCTGCACATATACATACATAGATATTTCTTCATTGTCCCAAAAGTGCTTTTTCAAGAGGCAACTAGTCTTTCTGGATTTTCTTTGAAGACATTTTGCTTCTTGGAAGAGAAGCAAAACATCTTCAAAAAAACCCAGAAAGTCCAGTTGCCTCTTGAAAAAGCATCTTTGGGACAACCATGACCTAATGATTGAGAATCTCCATTGACATTTAGCAATATCCTATCATTACTTTTTATTTAGTATTTATTTATTTAATATTCAGGGAGACGTTATAGGTGTCTTAAAATGAGGACTAATAGAATGAGAAACAGTTTCTTTTCCAAGTCAATAATTGTCTTGAATCAAACAGTACATTTGTGATTTAGTCCAATGTATAAAGTGGCATTTTTAAACTATCTAACTTAATATGTGTTTTAAATAGGTTTTAGACTAGGTTTTTAATTATTATTATTCATACTTTAATTATTTTAATTTTTAAATACTCTGTAGTGTGGTTGTGATGTGGTGTTTGGGGCACTGTGCTGGAGTAGCTTTCAAATTTCATTGTATTTTGAATGCAATGACAATAAAGGTATTCTAGTCTAGTCTAATCTCATCTAGTCTAGTCTAGTCTAGTCTATATAGAAAACTTTGGGATGAGGCAAATATCTCCTAGGCAATAGTTACGTTGTGGGAAAAGAACAGATCTCAAGAACAGACCAATGGCTTATTTCTCAAAGTTCTAAAGTGTGGAGTTGGTGGAACATTCTTACAGTAGACTAATTCTTTCTTCTGGCCCTTTCACTTCTTCTCATGTCCCAAATAGTGTTGCTTCAGAGTAGCTTAGCCTCTGGCTAGTGCTATTTTGCATTAAATATCCTTGAGATTGGGAAACTAGAATAGGCATTAACATCCACTGTGACAACCAAAGAAATAATACCTCAAATATCTATAAGACCTAATTTTAACCTTGGAGTAGATGAAACTAATCTCAATGTGAAAAACATTTCCATCAGTTCTTTGTTAAATCAATCACTAGTATCATTGGAATTTTCAGACGTCACAGCTCTCTAAAGGACATATTTCATTGATCAGCTCTGGATAGATATCAGGTTACTTAGAGCATTTTTCAGAATTCTACCATTCTTCACCTCAGTTCTGTCTACTACTTCAATGAATTGTTGACAAAAGCACTTAGCAGGATTGCTTCTAAATGGCCTCTTCTCAGCCAACAATCCAAGAATCTTCTGGTTTAATCAGTGCTCCAGAAGAAAAAGAAGCAAATGTCATATCAGAGAAGAATGAATATTATTGAAAACAGCTAAGAGCTCAAAATTGACCTTACACCGATGGTATGCAGGTCTAGCTATCTTTTTGTGACTGCCTATACTTGCCTGGCAGCCTCATTTAAAATTTTCTAGTTTCTGCTGGGAAAACCTAGGCTAAGATATTGGATGCTGGACCATCATGCTTTACAATGAAGTTCATGCAGTCTGGACAAACCACTCACATTAGCTTGAGGAAGTGGACAAGTTTATCAGTGTTGTTACTCTGGCATAATTCTAACAAATTAATCCTCTTCATCCTATTTCTGAAGAGGAATAAAATATGGGGCAGAGCCACAATAAAGGAACCGGGGTGGCGGGGATTTAATATTTGATATTATTTCAGTCACAAATTATCTCATGGTAACCTTAATGCTCACCTTAATTATCAGGAGACTAATATTTTCTCAATGGTTTCCAAATCCCCAACTGAAATAAAGATTTGAGATTTGCAAATAAATAAATAGAGATTTGCATAATAGGATAGCTGGAACAATTATTTTACTAAACACCAGCATTGTGAAATCCATAAGATTATGTGCCCAAATGAAAATGTGATACTTCTTTGCATGCATCATTTAGTATGGAAAGTTTTAGGACGATAACTGCACCTGAGAAGTCATCTCATACACTTGAAATGTTAAGTGTGTCAATTTCTGAGTAAGCTACTATCTTTGTCCTTGACTCATTCATTTCATTAACATTGGTTATATCTCTATATTGTGAAAAGTCTTGCATCTCCTGACCACAATACTGTAGCTAGCCAAATGTGTTAAATTGAAATTTGTACTGCCATGTTACTTTTCTGATAAAATAGCATCACATATTGTCCAAAGATCTGTTACCATTTATGAAGTTGCTTCAACATTAAACCACAGAAAACCTGGATTTTTTTAAACGTATTTTATATATTGATGTATGCAATCAGGGACTGAAATACAATGACTTCCAATCCAAAGCAAACCTCCTGCTGAGTTTTGTGCTACCAAAAGTTTATTGTGTACTAACTAATGCATGCTCTGAAGAAGTAAATAAATGAATTAAATATTTAAAATACTAAAATGCCATCAGAGCGATTTCCAGTTATTCTTGTTAAATTTTCAAGTGTTTGCAAACAACCTGATGCTACTTTTGTCTTGTCCTTTTGGATGATATCCCTTTAACTATACCATCTGCTTTGGTTAGCAGCTAAAGAATCTGATGGCTCTTTTTAACAGCTTAAACATAACCCAATGGATATAGAATACTGAGAATGTAGTATGTGTAAAATACAAAAAGTTCAGTGGGTGGAATTTCATAAGGGAAAATTCAACAAGTGCAAAGAAAAGTGAAATAAGTGACTCAATAACTGCACAATGATTATTGACTGACTTTAATATGTTAATTACATACATCCCTTTGCTAATTGACCTATTGATAGTTTCTTTACAGTCTTCAAAGTATTTTCAAACTATTTCAAACATTTTCCTATTCGATTTATTTTCCATTTTTCCTCTCAGTTAACCTTATGTCTGAGGTTTTTTTAAAAAGGGAAATACTATAAAAATTCCATAGTTTTGCAATGATAAACTTCCCAAAAGATGTATTTCATTTTGAGATGCATACCTATGGATAGCTTAACAGGCACATTAACACTTTCAAACTGAAAGTTAGAAGCAAATTGTGATGTGGAATTGGCCTGCAACTTTATAGTCTCACTGTGACTATATGCATCACGGTATCTTAAGGCTAGGTCCCACTGGCCGACGGTTGCAAAATGTATGCAAAAAGGACACAGTGGATGAGCAAAATTTCAGGGGTGCTCCATGTGTGTACATCGTACACAGCGGAAAGTTCATCCATTCACAAAGTTTTGTGCAGCTCAAAACTTCTTGAGCAGATGAAATCTCAGTGGACGGATNAGTGGACGGATGCTCAAAGGATAGAGCATATGAAACACGTATGCAATGAGTACACAACAGATGCATAGCGTTTTCCAGTGTTTTTTAATGTTTTACATCCTCTTTGCATCCGTTGGTGCAGTGGGACAGGGGCTTTATATGACAAAGAATGACTCAATTGGTTCCCTCTCTTTAATGTCAATCTGAACCCTACATGTATTTAAAAACACCTGTAATCATATCAGTGATGCATACTATTGGTTTCAATATTGGATTAAAAGGAAGTGGGGAATTCAGGTTCAAATACAAGTTATTGTTATGACCTAGGCTTCACAAAATCAAGAAACAGACTCCTTGTCCCAAGAAAACACCTTTTTATTAGGCTGATGTAAATTCCTCTCATTCACATCCAGCAAAGTCTTGGCAAATAGTCTTTCAAGAATGATTTACAACTACAGACCTTATCAGGCTTGGAGAGTTGCCAGGCTAATAGCTTCCAAGCACAACACTATTACCAGAAAATACTTGGCAAGGAGTCATGAACAAACTTCACCCTAATTAAAGGAACTAATTGTCTCCTGCAAACACCACTCCCCTTTCGGTCCTCTTTATTCCCTATGGGAGGGGCCATTCGCTGTCCACCTGTGCCTTTATTCCTGAGTCAATCCTTGTTCCTTAACTGTTCCCTTTTCCTGGCAGCTGTGAACATGTGCACAAGGTTCGGATTCAAATTTCTGAACACTCAGTTCTGTAAGCATGGCCGAATTTGTGGGTGTGGCTTGGTGGTCACATGACTGGGTGGGCATGGCTTGGTGATCACATGATCAGCTGGGCATGGCCAACTCAACATCACTTCTTTGCCCTAATGACTTTTTTTAAGTATAAAAAACGATATACCAAAACAAAAGGTAGTTTATTATTTCATGTCTTTAATGCTTCAATAATAAAAAGGTACATAAAACTAGTTGTTACAACATTTTAAAATATTAATCAAAATCTATTACATAACAAAACTTTACAAAAGACAATAAAACTGTTATTTAAAGTACTGCCAAATTGCTTTTTTATTGGTGCCCTCAGATATAGTTTTCTTTTGTTTGATACGAGCATCATTGTTAGGTGACTTATGACTTTGGACTGCTTATTTTGAACTTTGCTTAAACCTTTCTGGAAGTAAAAAAACCTACATTTACTGTACAGTGTATCTGTACAGTGTATATATCTGTACTATATATACAGTACACTGTGTGCTGTGTGTGTATTATTCAAACACTTCTTTCAAATACGTCGCCCTGTATGCGCTCATTCTCCTAATGGGGAATTACCTCAACACTGGTTTTGGGCCTAGACCATACTAGGCACAGATAACTGAGAGGTAGTGTGAATGCACAGCACTGTATACAGACAGCTGTTTACTGGTTAATTGTGGTTTACTATCCTGGTAAAGATGGCACAAGACACTTCAACAAGTTTATCACTGATAACCCGGTTGGATGGAACAAACTATGTTTCCTGGTCTATGCAGTGCAGTCTATTTCTGCGAAGAGAAGGTTTATGGAATGTAGTTCAAGACCCACCAGATGTAAATGCTTGGGATCCAGATAATGAGGATGATGCCAAGAAGCTTGCTGACTTTAAAACAAACAACGAAAAGCTCTTCGTATAATTGGACTAACCACTCAGTGGAAACCAGCAGCTGGTCCTTATTGCGTGGAGAAGAGTCTGCTTGCTAGGTGTTGGAGAAATTTGAAGAGGATTTATGTTTGTGACAGTGTAGGTGCACACATACATCTTACACAAAACTGTTTAGAGCGTGTCTTCTGAAAGGTGGAGATATATTAGCTCATTTGAACTTCATGAAAAAGAACTTTTCAAGAAGCTACATGAAAACAACTAATATTTTCAGAGCTGCATCAAGTTTACATCATTCTTTCCTCATTGGATGAAAGTTATGATGATTATGTATCTTCACTGGAAGTCCTGCCAGAGATAAACTGACATTGACTGACATAACTGGAAGGTTGCTGGAAGAAGCAAGAAGATGGCTGGGATAAGGACCAACTGGGGGAAGGAACAACCACAATAAGAGGATTTATCTTCAACTGCCTATACTATTAGGAAATGTTTTTCTTGTGGGGCTAGGGGACATTTAGCTAGATTCTGTAAGAAAAGAAAAGGACAGAATACTATGTTAGTTTAGGCTATGTCTAGCAATTCAACTGTAAAACCCATGATTTGTTGATAGTGGACAGTGGAGCATCGCAATTGCATTACAAAAGATAAAAAAAGGTTTATAAGATGTCCACGGAGTAAACAACATGTATCATTGATAAATGGATGGAAGATTAATGCATCAGGTGACGGTACTGCATATTGTTCTTGTATAAAATAAACATTTAACTATGTTATATGCACCTAAACTGAAATTTAATTTATTATCAGTAAGGGCTCTAGTTTATCTTATGTAGGTTAAGGTTAATCATAACCTTATAAAGGTTATGTAGTAACCTTTAGGGGAGATAACTGTATAATATAGAAAGAGAGTAAAAGTGTTACTGCTGATTTAGAGACTGATTTATATGTGATACATAATGACCAGTTGAAGATGGCTAACTCAGTTTATTACAAAGTTAAGCCACATGATGAATGTATATATTTATTACACAGACGTCTGGGGCACATTCATTTCACAAAATGCTCAAACAAACTGTTGAATTGTCAGAGGGAGTAAAATTGAAACCCCTGTAGCAAGTATTTTACACTGTCATGCTTGTAGTCAAGAGAAGAGCAATGTTCCTCTGCAAACAGACTTAATGGGTTTAAGATCAAAGAAACCATTAGAAGTTGTTTTTGCTGACATAATGGATCCTAAGAAACCAAGTTTAGGAGGTGCCTGTTATATTTTGAGTATTATGGACCATAACTCATGATATTTCTACTATCTTATTGAAAACCAAAACAGGAACATCCCAACACATTTCTTTAATTGGCAAAGATTTGCTGAGAGAAAAATGAAAAGTAAAGTAATTTCTTTAGTTACTGGATAATGGGACTGAATTTGTTAACAAAAGATTCCAACTATCCTGAAATTGGCTGGTGTTGAGCATAAAACATTCTGTACCTTACAGACCACAACATACAGTTTATAGAAAAAAGAGAGCAAACATTACAAACCATGGCTCGCAACTATGTTATCTGATTCAGGTTTACCTGAAACACTGTGGGGTGAGGCCATAATGTGTAGTAAACATGTGTTAAACAATGTAGTTAATACAACAACTGGAGAATTGCCATTTACTCGTTGGCATGGCAGAAAACCAAATTTCAGTTATTTACACACATTTGGAGATCCAGCATGGGTGCATATTCCTCACAAGTAAGAATTGAAAAGGCAACATCTAGCAAAGAAGTTATTTTTTGTGGGTTACAGAGCCAACACCATAGATCATTTTAGATTTTGGGATCAAGGCAGCAGCTCATGTTTATTGTAGTGCTAATGCAAAATTTCTTGAGCAGGTTGGATGGGATAAACTGGAACAGGAATCCAGCAATGATATTATTATTGACACCCAAATAGTTCCTAAAGATAAAATCAGTAAATCCCAAATAGCCGTTAAGAGGACAGGCACAGGAGGAAGTAGATGAACAGGAGCAAGTGGCACAGGAAAGTCCTCCAGTAAGCCTGTATCACCAAGACGTTCAACCTGAATAACACGACCACCTGATAGATATCAGGCTAGTGTTGTATGCCAAGTAAATATAGGTCCTAGTAACTATAGTGAACTAAAACTGTATCCTGCTAAGAATCAGGCTGCTTGGCAGAAAGCAATGGATAAGGAACTGGACTCATTAAAAACACTGGAAGTATATGAAAAATGTTAAGTTACTCCCAGGTAAACATGCATAGGATGTAAATGGATATAAAAGCTAAAGACAGGTGTAGATAGGACTGTTACCCATAAAGCCAGGTGAGTAGCACAAGGGTTCAATCAGACAGCAAATGACTATGATGAGGTGTTTTTGCACCTAGTCTGAAGGCTACTACATTAAAGGCAGCATTAGTGTGGGCAGCTAAAGAGAAATATATTGTAAATCAATTTGGATGTAGAAGAACAGCTTATCTGCATGCACCATTGCAAACACTATATATTTAAAGAAAACTTTAGGTCTCAAAAAATGATAATACTGATAATGATTGTTGGAGATTGAAAAAGAGTCTTTATGGTTTAAAGCAATCAGGATATGAGTGGAAGCCAGTGTATAGTTAAATAATTGACTAAATAGGCTTTGGTAGCTGGCATGGCTGATCCATGCTTGTTTAAAAGAGAAGTAATGGTGTAATTTCTTATTTTGTTATTATTTACTGATGACATAGCATTAATGACCAAAAACTGAACAAGCAGCTATGAATAATTTCACCATTGGAAAAGAAATTTAAAATAAACTATTAGGAGAAATCAGGCTATATACCTGGTTCAAAAGACAGATAGAACTAGAGGAGGATACAAGATCTTACAAGCAGATAAAATTAACCAATTACTAAAAAGTTTTTAAATGGAACTTTGTAAGCCGGCTAAGACACCAAATGAGCCAGGAGTTTAGCTATAGTGATGTTCAAAGTCCTATTTTTGATAAGAACATTTATCAGTCCTTGATTGGTCGTTTATCTTATATCAGTAATTGGTCAAGGCCAGATATTGCATACAGTATTAATGCAATTAGTGAGATTTAATGCTGAGCCCACTGAAAGGCACTGGCAAAACTGCCTAAACGTGTGTTAAGATATCTGTCAGCCTTCAAGATCTTTCTCCTATCGCTTAGGCATCTTTCGACTGTCATATGTAACGGGGGGAGGAGGGGGTGAGTCTGGGAAGCGAGCTGGAGGTGTACATTCTACTGTTGTTAAAACGGAGGAGGGAAAAGCATACATCAGGGTTAGGTTTCTATTTCTCGCTTAGCTTTCTTTTTTCTGTGCAGCTGCAACCCGTTATCAAAATATGCCAAGGTCAACGGACGCAGAGGTTTCATCACCAACCTGAAGATGCCCACATGATCATATTCACAACTTCTAATTGGAAGATTCAGTTAAACTGTTGGGGGTGGGAACATTTCTATCACTTTGTATATGTGATTCATGCGCCTAATTTCTCAGATTCAGAATTCTATGGTTGCTACCACTTCATTTTCAGTAAAAGATATCTTTCTCTAATTTAAAGAGTCTAAGTATTTCTTTCTTGAATTTTGAATGGAGCACCACCTGACAATATCTGAAACAAATTAATGCATCATGCATTGTATTTGGAGCCTAAAGATGAACTGAGTTTAACTGCATATGCTGATGCAATTTTTGCTACAGACATAAATACATCTTTGCTACAGACATAAATACATGAAAATCTACATCGGGTACTGTAGTATTATTGGGAAAGGCATTGATTGGATGGAGGTCTATGAGACAGACACATCTAAGTTTGTCAACAATGGAGGCTGAATTCTCATGTTTGTCTTTACTATGTACAGATTTATTTCTGTATAAGCAATTATTGATTGATATGGAATTAATGTAAAAGATCCTATTGTTTATAAAGACAACCAATCAGCAATACAGATGGCTTCAAATATTGCTGTCAAAACAAGAATGAAATACACAGATTTAAGATATTTAAATGTGAGACAATGAGTGCAAAATAAGATGATTAAGCTGGAATACTGATGTCAGAAAACAATATAGCAGATCATTTTACAAAGGCCCAAGGCTCCATAAAGCATAAGGCTTGCTATGAAGATTATGGACTTAGAAAGTAAGATTGTATACATTGTCTTACCCAAAAAGGGAGAATTTTAGAAATATAAGTCACTAACAGGTATTTGGGTTGGAAATATATAAACTAGGATAAACATTTTAAAACTGTATCTTTAAGAAGATGCAAAAGTGTGATTCGATGTGGTTTCTCAAACGGCCATAAGATGGAGCCAGAAACCTGGGTTGTTTAGTCTGAGCCTCAGAAGAGAGTGTGAGCGTATCTCTGTTCCTTCGTTGGAAAGCCTTGCCATTCCTCCATTTTTCCTAATTGAATACTATTTCTGGATTTGATGTAAGTCTGATACTGAACTGTTTTTGACACTGAAATTTGTTACTGGATTATCCCTGGATTGAGAACTGACTGATTTACCTGTGAATGACTTTGGACTGCTTATTTTGAACTTTGCTTAAACCTTTCTGGAAGTAAAAATATACATTTACTGTACAGTGTATCTGTGTGTGTACTATTGTGTAATACAAAATGCTGTGTGTGTATTATTCAAACACTACTCTCAAATACGTCTCCCTGTGTGCACTCATTATCCTAACGGGGAATTACCTTAACAATCATTAGCTGTGCGATGTGCCCATAACTATTTTTTACAACAGGAATAGGGTCCCATTCTTGCAGAGGTGAGCCAATTAGATTAATAGTCAACAGGTTTGTTATATGGCAAACTGTTAGGCGACTTCTGACCTCTGAATATGTTATATTCATTTGTGAGAAAACTTTTGCTTCTGCTGAGTTGACTGCAATAGTCCTAACAATATCTCTTTAATGCTGTAAGGAATTGTACATTTTTCTGAATCTTTTAATACATTTTCTATGAAATCACGATGATCAATAATATTTATTTCATAATTGAAAATTTCACCAAATGCAACCAATTTTTCTTCAGCTGGTTTCCATGGAACTACCACTTCAATGTTCCACTAATCTGGCTCCAAATAATTTACAAATTTTAATTTATCAGTTTCTTTAAATTGGCAGCCTGTTTTTAAATGTTCTCATTCCATCAATATTTTCTTCAATTAGTTACAATGCTTTCCTACAAGTCTTCATGAGAAAGTCCAACAAATCAATAATTTTGTACAAAATTTATATTTTAAAGATTTCTGAGGTAATTAAACCATTAACTTTTTTTCATATTGGCCAGCTATGCCGGGGTGCTCGGTTGGACTTGGGACTAGTCTTGGAGCTTGCTGCAGCAAGGATGGCTGGGCAGCCTGGGAGTTGGTACTCGACTGGGGCTAGGGCAGATGCAGCAGGTGGAGGTAGGTGACTGGTGGGGCTTGCTGCCTTTGCCTCCTCAATCACCATTTGGTGGTAGAAGGCCAGACAGCAACAACAGTGTGGTGAGCCACGTGCAGGAGAACATGGTGGCCAAGCAAAGACAGTGGCCAGCCAAAGATGGTGGCTGGGTGAGGCAGGCAGGCAGGCAGGCCTGGGGAGGCAGGCCTGGCTAAGCAGGCAGGCTGGACAAGGTAGGCAAGCCCTAGGAGGGAGTCCGGGAAAGGCAGGCCAGGCAAGGCAGCAGGCAGGCCTGGGGAGGCAGGCCGGGCAAAGCAGGCCAGGTGGGTGAGGGTAGGCAGGCAAGAGCAACTAGCAGCCCTCATTCACCTAGATCAGGCAGGGCAGTAGAAGGCAAGCAGAGATGGCTGGCTGATGCCACTGGAAGTTATGGGGGTGGGTGGGAAAATGTGGGAAGTGATGTAGTGCACATGCACTATAAGGAATGACTGGGTGGGGTGGAGCAGGGCAGGCAGGGGGAGAATGCCATCAGTGATTTCCATTCATGTGCATGATGTCACCCATGTGCAATAAGGACTGACTGGGCAGGGAAAGGAGGAACGAGCGAAGAGGGGTGGGACCAGCCAGGGGCCCATTTTACCAGTTTTTCAAACTACCGGGAATCGTAACAACTGGTGTGAACCAGTAGGATCCCACCCCTACATGAGCACATTGGGATCAGCTGTTCTTCTGCCCCAGTGATCTCTGACTCCAAAGGCAGATGATAACTCTCAGAAGGCCCTGGCCACATTTCTGACTGGCCCATGTTCCTCTCCAACCTGCTCACTGTCCAATTCTGCCTCCAGCTCTATTGGCTGCTGGTGGGCCACAGCTGTTATCCTGAAATACCAAATGGATTTGAGCACAGAAGTTGGAAAGAAGGAATATAGAATGTATAAAGTACTATGAGTCCAAATGCATAACATATTTCATGGAAAGAACATTAACACAGTTTAAACGGCATTTCTTTTTAATCCCACTCCATTGAGGATAAATTTAAAATCCATTGAATAAACTCTCAATGGATGTATCACCTTGACGAAGAAGCCAACTTTTCCAAAAATGTATTTTATTAGATACTGATTGTTGCAATGGATACTAATTGTTGCAAATTTCATTGGATCATGATCACTGCAAATAAATACAGTAATAGCAGGAGCAGTAGTTCTTGCTACTTGATATATTATTATTACTACCGTGTTTCTCACATTATAAGGCCGGGCCTTATTTTTTTTTGATCCCCCCCAAAAATGGCTAGGCCGTCTTTTCGGGGGTGATTTAATCCCCCCCCCTTGCATCCTCTGGTGGGCAGGCGGCAACAGCTTGGAAGTTCGGGAGATCTTCCGCCACTGTTGCTTTCCCTTCTCCCTTGTTGCCACAGCATTAGAGGAATGNGCCACATGTGGCCAGTCAGGGCTCATCCCTGCAACCGGAGCCCTGAGGAGACACTTGGCTTCAGGTGCTCCCGTCGCCACCTTCCAAGGGAAGGCGTTCGCCCGATAGGATCTCTCCCGCTCTCTCTCTCTCTCCCCACAAGGTCAACGTCTATGCTGTGGCTGAGGAGGAGGAGGCAGCAGCCGGTTCCTCCTGCTTACTGAGATATGAGGAAGCCGCGGCTTTGCAGAGCAAGCAAAGCGTTGCTCGCCTGGGGGAGATTTGAGAACCAGGGGCAGGAGGAGGCCCACACAGCTCTGGTGCGGCCCTTGTGGGATTAGCGGAGGGTCCAGTGGGGAAGCGCTCGCTGCCTTGGTGAGAGCTCTACCACCGGGAAGGAGGGCCCACTTGTCAGGTGCACTGGCTGCCTCAGGCTAAGCACAATATTTTGTGCTGTGCAAAAAGCAAGCCACCCAAAAGCAACTTGCACAAAAATGAATTCAAAGTGCTACAAACCCTGAAAAATGATAACAGCATAATCATACTTCCAGCAGATGAAGGGAATGCCACAGTAGTAATGGATAGAAAAGATTACGAAACAAAATTGACAGACCTACTCCAAAACTCTACATACAAACCTATAAACACAGACCCAACCACATATCTGGAAAAATTAAC
>BHFT01015708.1:0-36607 GCA_004320025.1 Laticauda laticaudata
CTTCACAGATTGCTATATACTCATTTTTGCTTTATGCTCCCTTCAAATACAAGATCTATGAACCATGTATCAAGATATTGGTCAAACATAATTTGGTGCACTTCATAATTCTGGTCATACAAATTATAATGCTTCTGGTCTTACTATTATTTGGCTAAAAAAAAATTCAGATAAAATTTATAATATTTTTACAGGCTGAATTTGTTTCATTAGATCTCTTTGCTGATTGATTCCATAACTTTTCTGTCCATTAGGATCTTGTTTTATAGTTACTCATCTTCTAAATGACCGATATAAGTGCCTAGAGCTCCCTACTTAACTACAGACCTAATAAAGGTGTTTAAAGATGTTGTTAACATAATTCTTACATAGCTTTTTTTCTCTGTGTTTATATTATTTTACACTAATAACTAAAGCATATCTCAATTATAAACATTTGTCTAGACCATATACTCGTAATATAGTCTCATCAGTCTGGAACCCATCATTACGTATCTTGATATTATTCAACTATTTATTGAGAAAGTCCAGTATTAATATTTTTCATCTAAGTTGTAGATGTTTCTTTTCAACTACTTTGCCTACTCATGTGCTTAGATATTAGCCTTTATGCCACCAGATGTTCAAAAATTCTAAGACCTAGAAAACTAGGAACTACACCGTCTTCGGTCTGATCTATACTATAGTATTTATTAAATTCATGCATTGCAATGATCCAACCAGGTCAAATGAAATTACTCTCAGCCTTCAAACCATTTAACAACACTAAGAGCAAACTAATAGATACAAACTCAAGTGTTAAATTCGCACCAAACTTGATTGCAAGAAATATCGGACTTCAGCAGCAGGAGTGTCGTCAGATGTCTGATATTACTCTACCTACTCTGTATTTTGTGTTTCTGCCTCCCAAACCCCAAATAATCTTTAACTCTTGACTGATCTACTATTGACCTCACCCCTTTCCTAAGAGGTCTGTAGGGGGCGTGCATAAGTGTACCAACGTGCCTACCATCCCTGTCCTGTTGTTTCTTTTATTTTTCTTATATGTATCCATGTATTCATTACTGTGTTTTTACTTATACCTATTATCTTGTAAGCAATTGACAAATAAATAAATAAATAAATTGGCTGGAATTTCATCTCTATGTTATTTGTCCATCACCCTTTATCCTACGTTAAACTTAGGAACTATGGCTAGAATAAATTGCATGCTTTGCCATTTATGTATACCATATAATAGCTTATCTATTTAAGTTTCCTGCATACCCCAAAAAAAGCTGGGGAGCTGAGTTTGAAGTTTACTTTCTGTTCTGGTGCTCTTTCTAATCAGAATGAGAATGAAGAGCTCTAACACAAAGGAAGGCTGTCATTTGGAACATCTTTCTATCATCTAGTAGCAATTTACCATCGAGTTTTCTATTGATCTCCCACTGCTTTTTCATACCAGTTTCAAATTGTTGCACTAAAGAGGATTGGTATGTGATTTCACTTCCTGAAGCTTTCCTGCAATCTTGTACTCCCTCCCAGTCCTACTTTTTTATTTTTTGTACAGAGAAAAAAGGGTATTTGCTTCTATCATGCTATGGAGAAAAGTGGTCTTAGATGCTGTTCTATTATCTGGAGTTTGGGGCATACAATCCCGCTATAATAAGCAACATCAAAAATGGGCTATCTATGTGCTTTGAAGTCTCTAATCTGTGAAGTTAGATATCAAAACCCAGAAGCTCGATTGCTGAGTCCTCAAAGATCCTGGAGATTAGGCTGCAACTGGTTAGGGCCAAGTCTACATAATCTTTAGTTAACTTTAGCATGGATTAGAGGCTGACCTGGCCTGTGTTACCAAGACCAGCATACATAAAGAGGAGGGCATATCTCATTGATAAATGCAGCATAGGGAAACAATAGGGTAGGGATGTAGAACAGTTATTGCCATGTGGGAAGCTTCACGAGCAATCACAGGCACTGCTTCACAATTAAATAGATGTGATGCCTTGTTAGTGAAGTTGAGTTATAGGACCAAGTTGGAACTGTTATAACAACCTGCTATATGAGTTGCTAGAACTGTTTCAGGATTTACAATAGATTTCCCTAGATCACTGGTAGTGGGAATTTTAATCTGCATCCTCTTGGGCAGAAATGGGAAATGGGGAGTTGTGAGTTCATGGTCCTCTTGACAAACAAGATCTTGCCTGGGATCATCAGGGGTCCAATTCTTGTAGGAGGGAATATTTCAGATCTGTTTTATATCTTAAAGGAGAAGTGACATGAACATCTGCCTTTTATAATGGTCAAATATCTGCCTGATTGCCACGGAGCTGACCATTATTACCAAGATCCATTAAGGGAATAGCTGTATTAGATAAGTCAGGTACTCGATTGTCCTTGTGATTTCTAGAGGGTGCTTGGAATTCTTCTCAAAGTCACATTATATAGTCTTGCTGAGGATTTAATTATGTATGGCTTCAACTTTGAACAGGACTCTACCTCTCATAACTTCTCCATCAATGCTGATTGAGAGAAACTCTTTGGTTTACGAAACAGGTTTGAGAGACAAAGCAACAGAGAAGATGCCTGGAGGGTTGTTGATTGTTGGTTGAAAACAAGGAGTAGATGCAGATAGCAGACTGCTCAGTGTGGTAAGGTTTTGTCTATAGTTGTGAAACATTAAAGATCAGCATGAAAGAATTACTATGTGTCATTCTTGGCTTTGGGCCTGATATATCTTCTTAATTGTTTCCCTTTCCTTCTTACTTTCTTTTTCTTTCTTTCTTTCCTTCCTTCCTTCCTTTCTCTAGCTTGCTTGTTTGCTTTTTTTGGGAAAAGTATTTCAATGCTTGAGGCAGACTGAAATCAGTGAGGTTAGTATGCCAATGAAAACTTATGATCAAACAGAAAACAACAAGCCCTTAGTTGAGTCTCATCATTTCAGGATTGAACTTGGAAATCTAGTATAGATAGCCAGAGTGTCAAGACTTGCAGACATCTGCCTCTTTTGTAGAAAGTTCAGTATACCAAACAGAGGGCCTGATTTTCAGTTAAAGCTGGACAGATATTTCTAAACCAGAGCACACCTAGTATTCTGGCTTACAGCCAGTGCCAATTCCTAACTGATAAGTTAAATAAATATTGACTGGGCAGAAGACAGACAAGATTACAAGTTTGTAAGTGGACAGCTTTTCTTCTATGGGAATGGAGCAATGAGTTGAACAATTAGCAATTAGTAAGTGTTGCTCTATCAGTAAAGGAAGCAGATTAAGTATCTGCATCGAAAACATGCCAAAAGTCTGTGTGTCAATATAAACTGTTAATGGACTTCAGGATAGATAACCCCAAATCAACACTGATGTGTCAGGGATGTATTCAGCTTTCCTGAATGGAGAAGCACATACACAGAAGGTATCTCTGCAATACTCAAGAAAAAGGACTAATTAACCTTAAATGTTGCGCATCATAAGCAAGCCTTTGCCCAGAGATCAAAACAGAACAATTTAAGAGTTGGTGGGAATTGTGAATCAGATTGTGAGCCAATGAGAAGAGATATTGGAAATATAACAGTTGCATTAAGTATCCACATTTCGCAATGTTCTGACTACCTAGATAGTGAGATATAGTTAGGAATTTCTCTCATGTTCCCTCTTTATTTCTTACTCTGTCTTCTCTTTGTCTATCACATGACTAGTCACACAATGTTCCCTTCTCATCTTTGTTTTTTTCAAGAACATTTGCCTTCCTGGCTATTATTTGAAAGTAGTTAGCTAGGAACTAGGGTTTAGCTTACTCCCAATGTTCTGCATAAAAGTTGTAATTGGTAATATTAAAGCAGAGAATTGCCTGGTGTTGTCAGAGCTTATTTATTATATGGTTTAGATTTAGTATTGATTGACTGAAAGTGTTCCATGGGTATACAATACATACATTTGGGACCTATGAATGATATGAATAAAGTGGATAATTATATTTTATATGTATAAGTGCAGGAATGGCATGATGGATCAGGAGTAAAGATGTTGAGCTTGTCAGCTGGAGAGCAGTGGGGTGAGTTTTCATTTTCACCCTAGCTCCTGCTGAACTAGCAGTTTGAAAGCACGTCAGTGCAAGTAAATAAATAAGTACCACTTTGGCACAAAAGGTTACTATGTTCCATACTTTCATGCTAGCCACATGATGATGGAAACATCTCAGACAACAACACAAGGTCCCTAGGCTGAAAATTGGAGATGAGCACTGTCCCCTTGAGTTGATCACAACTGGGCAGGATAAACCTTTAACCTTTTTATATATAAATGCATTATGAATTATTTGCATTTGGGATGGGTAGTCAATCTGTGGACAACTCAGTATATGACATTGGGATCATTAATACTTGGATCTAAATATTTGTAGATGTGAAGTAATCTGTCACTGCATATAATATAATTCAGAGTGAGCTAATGTTGGTGAAGGATGTTTGAGTAAACATTATTGAAATACATTGAAAAGGGAAACAAAGAAAAAGAAAATAGTTGAACTTGTTGGTTCAAACTTGTCAAAGAAGAAAGTACATTCCACCAGGAAATTATGAGTAATAGAAAAAATGGGAAGAACTGATGCTTGAGAAAGATAGAAAAATAATAAGGAACTAGTGATTTTTACTTTACTGGGGGGAGAGGGAGATAAACTACATCCTGAGGGTGAACTAATAAAGTGATGAGCTCTGGGAAATCCTGGAAAAATGAGGAAGAACAAGGTTTGTAAACATTTGTAAACTTTAAAAAAAAGGGAGGGGGAATAGGAAACTATAGAATCAATTCTAGAGAAGGTAGCAAATTGTTATAGCTATAAATAATAATTGAATATATGCTTAGTTTTTTCATTATGTTAAATGGGAGGAGATTGTTCTAAAATGTATTTATTGGGGATATTTCTATTGCATAAAGTATTGAGAGTCATTGTAAGGCAGTATTTGGCAGAATGGAAGTATTTGGCAGAATAAACCTTAAATGTAATTAAACAAGTGCATTTAATCCACTTGTTTGACAAAGAACCTATCATAGATCTACAGCAGTCTTTCTCAACCTTGACAATTTTAAGATTTGTGGACTTCAGCTCTTTGAATTCCCCAGCTTGTTGCCAAGGTTGAGAAACACTGATTTAGAAGCTTAGAAGCTGATTGCTGACCCTTAAATGGCCTGCTACTGTCTAAGGTTTCTTAAGTAGTCTTCAAACATTGTCACTTCCTTCTTAACTAGGAATCTTCAGAGAAGTAAAGGCCCGGTCCCACTGGCCGACGGATGCAAAACGTATGCATAAAGGACACAGCGGACGAGCAAAATTTTGGGGGCTTGGGGGTGGCTCCATCCGTTGTCATCCAAAAAGTGGTGAAAATTTGCATAAACAGAACAGAAAAGAACGGACGTGGGTAGTATGTAGCAGGGATGTTAAATGGATGTTCAAAGGAAGCCTAGTGATGGAAGTGGATGGGAAGTGGATGACACCCCGAAGGGTTCCGGAGATAATTTTGAAGCAGCGCATAGCGGATGAAGCGGATGCATCACGTATGCTTAAAGGAAAGAAAGGGGATGCCGCACGGATGTATATCGGATGCAAACCGTTCACTGTGCATCTTTTCTATTTCCGTGCTACTAATGCTGTGTAGATGTTCCGTGTACCTTTGTTTTCTCCCTCTTCCATTTCAGCTGCAGCGGATGTGAGTTGCGAGGATGCCAGAGGATGCAGAGAGGATACAGTGGACGTTTATGAATGATAATGGACATAGAACGTTTGTTGCTCGTATGTCACGATTTACATCGTACATGGCGGAAAGTTCATCTGTTCACAAAGTTTGTGCAGCTCAAACTTCTTGTGCAGATGAAATTGCAGTGGATGGATGCTTGACGGATAGAGCGTAGAAACATGCAATGAGTACACAATGGATGCATAGTGTTTTCCAATGGATGGCAAGCTTTTTTTAATATTTTACATCCTTTTTGCATCCGTAAGTGCAGTGGGACCGGGCCTTAGGGAATAGGTGTTGTTTGACTGGACCTAGGCATAGAGGTCAATGTCCAAAAAGCCCTGGAAGTATAGAAATCAATAAAGTTAGCTTTGCAGCACCAATTATACTAGGCTCTGCTTATCGGAAAGTTAGTAGCTGTGGTAGAAATGTATAAAAGAGTCAAGTAAGTGAAGTTAATTAAAATCTTATTTGCTCCTGTTAGTGTGGTGGCCAATAGACAGGCAAAATCACTGTGTTCAGATGTTCCATGAGATTGAATAGGCAGCTCTCCTGTTTCAGTGCAGACTCCTGTTTCAGTTTGAAATATGCCTCATTTTTCAGAGTGAAATAAATTAAATGATAGTAATGATGGTTTTTATTTTATTTTTATCTCATGGTTTGGTTTCTCATATTGGGTTTTATTACATACCTATCAGTATATCCATTTCCTGCAACTTAGTCCTGACCTGACAATGGGAGAATCTACCCATTTCAGTTTTCTCAGTAATGTGTCATCTTCTGGACAGCCACTTGTCTGAAATGGAATAGGGTCTCTTGCTTGAGCAGAGGGGTGGATTAGATAGAAGACCTCCAAGCAGGGGTGGGATTCAAATTTCTTAACAAATGGTTCTGTGGGCATGGCCTAATTTGTGGGTGTGGCTTGGTGGTCATGTGATTAGGTGGGCATGGCTTGCTGACTGGGAGTGGCTTGGTGGTCACATGTCTGGCTGGGTGTGGCTTGTATGTAAATATGTATGTAAATATTTATTTTTTTATTTAAAAGGAGCAACTTTTACCCAAAATCAGGCAAACCAGCCAGGCAGATTGAGTTGCTCACAGAATCACAGATTCACTTAGAGATCTATCTTTCTGCCATCTGCTATCTGAGTCTGCACTGAAAAATAGAACCTTCAGTCCTAAAGGAAGGTTCAGCTCTGCTTTTAGATTAGCTAAAAAGCAAGAAATCCAACGATTTCCTTCTTTCTAGCTAATCTAAATCTCCCGCACAGCAGAACAGCTGATGGTCGGGGGGGGGGGGAAAGGAAAAATNGGGGGGGGGGGGGGAAAGGAAAAATAGCAACTTAGCAGACAAGTTTCCTGACGCGAATGCCAGGTAAGGAGTGAGAGGGTGGGGAGGGGAGGGGCTAGCCAGTGGTGCAAATTTGCCAATTCTCTGAACTGGGCAGAATCATAACAACTGGTTCCATAGAGCAGTCCAACCCGATAGAATCCCAACTCTGCCTCCTGAATCCCTTCCAGCCAGTGCTGGGATTCAAAAATTTTTACTACTGGTTCTGTGGGCATGGCAGGGGAAAGATACTGTAAAATCCCCATTCCCTCCCCACCCCACTAACTTGCTTTCCAGTTCTGTTCTCCTGTGCAGGGCAACCAAAGAGGACCCAGCCGATCAGCTGGGACTCAGGAGGCAGAGAATACATGGGGGCAGGGGCAGTCAGAGGTGATAATTGTTGGTTCTCTGAACTACTCAAAATTTCCACTACCAGTTCTCCAGAACTGGTCAAAACCTGCTGAATACCACCTCTGCTTCTAGCTCTATTCTGAACTGAATTGAATTATCACTGCCAACATTGGGATATCACACTAGTCAGTCTGAGGTCTTTATTACCCAGAACTCTGGTTACACTTTTTTTTTTGAATTAACTAGAATTCCAAACTAAATAACAGAATCAAGATGAAAGAGCTAAGAATATGGAATTAGAGCTTCACTGAATATCTTTTGCATTTATTTTCAAACATAATGTAGCAATTTTCATGTGGTGCAAGCTTTTGTTCAGGAAATTGAATTTGAAGATAATACCTTTTCTCCTATCTAAATTGCTTCCATTGTTTTCATGTTGCTACTATTACTTTAGCACCAGTTCTTTTCCCTTAACTGCTGTTGATTTATTCACATTACAGTCAATCATGCAGTGAGGTATGTAATACTACAGCATTGTATGGTCAATTAGATTGGGCTATGAGATGACATCACCATGTAAGCTGGAATTCATGTATGTATAACAGATATTTATTATACTGGAAAATATGAAAAGCATATAGTTAAAGAGAAAAAAAATCAACCCAATTATATTGTACAGTGCAGAATTGAGTAAACTTTATTTTTTATTCTTTTTCCGGGGGGGGGGGGGGGGNGGGGGGGGGGGGGGGGGGGGGGGGGGGGGGGGGGGGGGGGGAGGGGAGAGAATGCTGGTTTCTTCACCAGCATATTTTTAGATTTAATTAAGCAAAATTTGAATAAAAGGAATGGCAAAATAAAAAGTGCTCAACACCAGATAAAGGCCAACATCAAATCACTTTGCTGCATATTATTGATTCCAAAAATATCATATTGTTTTTCGATCTTGTATAATTTAGGCAACCAGTAAGTAAGCCTTACAGATTGAAAGACTGTGTACTAAAAAAATGTGTATTTTCTCTCTCTAACCCCACTCCCCTTTTAGGAAGACAAAAGAGTTAAAATGCTTTTAGAACTAAAAAAAAAATATTTTATTTCTATTCCATATAAACACACAACGGAATTCACTTCCAATTGAAAGAGTCATGCTTGACCAGGATGTTATAATACAGGCTTAAGTTATGTCTCCTGCCAGCAATGCAGCATTACAGACATTAAACTGTGAGCTGAAATGCTGCCTCTGCAAATTTGCATGTCTGCATACTTAATGCTGCAATATACCCATGTTCATCGCTGTGGTCGTTTGTGGGGCAACTGGGAGACAGCACAATCAAATGGTTCAAAGGAAATTGTGTAATTGAGGACAGTCTTTGCCTTTCTATTGCTTCAATTTGATTTTTTTTAATGAATAGCCAGGGATATACAAGACTGCCTTGGTCCAAAAATTGTTATTTTATGTGATTCTGTCCCACACTTCTATTTGATTTGAGGTCTGAAGGCAGCAAGTCATCAATAAAATAAAGAGTGCAAATAATTCCCCTCAAAAATTCAAAGATGTACATTAAAAACTATGCAAACATCAATTAATAATTAAAAGAAGATACATCTTGGATATTCTTCTACAGAAAAATAGCTTAACACAAATTTTAGTAGAATTGGAACAGTACCAAATAAACTGTCTCTTGAGAAGTGGCTTGTCAAATCTCAAGCAAATGAATTTTCAAAAAACAACTCCTGAGGAGCAGGTCTTCTATGTAGTTAGATCCTAAGACATAGATATGTAGATCCTAGGACATTTAGGGTTTTTCCTCATGTTATTTTGTTCCTGACAACCAATGTATAATATTGAACTGACAGGATTGGAGAAGTCTTTAAGTCCAACCCCCTGTCGAGAATCTTTACATTATCTCAGAAAAATGGCTATTTAATCTTTGCCTGAAGATTACTAGGGATGAAACATCCACAATCGCAGGAGGCAGATTGTTTCATTGTTATTAGATCTCACAGTTAAGATTTTTTCTCCTTATTTCTGAATTGGAACATTCTGTGAAGTTTTGCCCATTCATTTTTGCCCTATTCTTTGGTACTGTGGGGATTATAAATCCATATCTTCCTCTCTGCAACAGTATTTCATGTATCAGGAGATTGCTATCATGTCTCCCTTTTAGCCTTCCCTTCTTCAGACTGAAGATATCCAGTTCCTATTTTTTCTTTAGATTTGGTTTCCAAGCTGCTCAACATCATTGTTATTCTTCTCTGCACTCTTTCCAGTTCTTCAGGATCCTCCTTGTACTGTAGCACCAAAACTGGAAGGGGGCACAGTGTGGAACTGTCATCTCTTATGATTTAAACATTATACCTCCTTTGGTGCAACCCTATTGGCTCTCCTGTCACCCTTGTTTGTTGAAAACCAACAGTGAAAGTCACAAATGTGACTGCAGGATACTATGACATCATAACTGTAACTTGGTTGCCAAGTGCTCAAATTGCAATCACTGTCAACTCATAAAACATTCCTATGCCTGTTTTCGGACTGCCATAAACAAGGGGGTATCTGAAGGAACAGTCCAGCAGTTTAAAACCAAAAGTACATTCCACGCTTATCTTACAAAAATTGTAGGTAGGCTACCGGATATTCTGTCCATGAAATCCTTCATTGGAGAATGTGATTGATGATATCCAGCCTATAAAGGTGCTTCACTGGAGAATCGGATTTATGAAACTCCAAGGGGGAAGAGGGGAAACAGGGTCACAGGGGACTGTAAATTATATATGTTAGAGTTGGCTTCGTTTAGGTTAATGCCTACATGTTGCTCCTAATAAATCTTTTGGATTTTTTTGAAGCTTGGTTCCAGACTCATGATTTAATTAGGGCAATCAGCAGGAACCCTGGCAATCACATTTCCATGGGGACTACAACAGCTGCAACTATGAGAACTCATCATTAACCCTTCTCATTCAGCTCTGTTATAACTTTGAGCAGTCGCTGAAAACTAGATTATCATTTTTCAGCTAGTTGTGAACCCACTTGATAGTGAGATCATCCATCCAACTTTTTAATTTTATCCAGAAGGAGGCTTTGGTCAACCTATGATACTTAAGTATCCCAAATCTATAACATTTCATTAGACTACTAATCTAATGCTTTCCAAAAAATAAAAAAACAATACCCAGAAAGATTTGTTTGGCATGACGTTTTTAACAAACACATGCTGGATTCTAGTAATCCCCATATGATCTCTACTGCTCACACTAGTAAGCAATTCTTTCCATTTCCACGGCAGAAGGCCAATCTTTGCAACATGCCAGTGGTTTCATATTTGAATTACTTAAGAGTTCTTGGACTTATTCTCCAATGCACCTAAGGGCAGGGCAAGAACAATGGGTGAAAGCTACTAAAGAGAGATCCAATTTAGAAGAAATTTCCTGACAATGAGTACAATGAATCAGTGGAACAACTCCTGGAGTTGTGGGTGCGCTATTGCTGGAGGTTTTGAAGAATAGACTGGACAATGATTTGTCTGGAATAGATTGAAGTTTCCTGCCTTGAACAGGGGGCTGGACTAGAAGACCTTCAGGGTCCCTTCCAGCCCTGTGATTACATGATTATATAAAATAATACATAGAACAAAAATTGCTTAAGTGTATCAATTAAGTCCAAAATTTGAATGGGTGTCTACTTCCTTTTCTCAGAAGTCCTTACTTTTTCTGTAAAATGTATCCATGTTCCAGTATTCCCCTTTTTAATTTATTCATAGACAGCATGACTACATATCATGATCCATGAACATGCTATTATTTCTTAATATATCTGCCTAGTGTCTTATTTATGATCTATTAACCTAAAACAATGAACTAGGCCAAAACTATTAGCTTTGGATCATAAAACTATGGCTTTTGTGCCACATTGTCCCAGTGTATTGACATCTGCTGCACTTAGAATGTTCCAGAATGTTCTAGTTTAGGCATAAAATATCTGCCAACTGTATTCCTGGGCATTCAATCTATTAATTATAATCAGTACTGGTAATAACATGATGCAATGTGGAACACTTAAGATTGCAGCCAGTCATACAGTTAGTCCCATTCCATTATAATATATTCCACTCCATTCTCCATCTTTAACTTACCCCATCTTAAGCCCATGTCACACTGCACCAACGGATGCAAAGAGGATGTAAAACGGAGAAAAACGCTTGCCATCCGTTGGAAAACGCTATGCATCCGTTGTGTACTCACTGCATACGTGTCTCATATGCTCTATCCTTTGAGCATCCGTCCACTGAGATTTCATCCGCTCAAGAAGTTTTGAGCTGCACAAAACTTTTTGAATGGATGAACTTTCCGCTGTGTACGATGTAAATCCGTGACATCCAAGCAACAAACGTTCTATGTCCGTTTATCATCTGTTAAACGTCCACTGTATCCTCTCTGCATTCTCTGGGCATCCTCACAACTCACATCCGCTGCAGCTGAAAATGGAAAGAGGGAGGAAACAAAAGGTACACAGAATGTCTACACAGCGTTAGTAGCACGGAAATAGAAAGGATGAGCAGTGAATGGTTTGCATCCTATATACATCCTATAGGCTTCCTATGAACATCCTTTTAACATCCTCACTACATCCTACCCCCGTCCGTTCCTTTCCGTTCTTTTCCATTCTGTTTATGCAAATTTGGGCCACTTTTGAGAGCAGATAACAATGGATGGAGCCACCCCCGAAATTTAGCTCGTCCACTGTGTCCTTTTTGCATATGTTTTGCATCCATCGGCCAATGTGACCTAGCCTTTAGGTTTGTTTCTCCTTCCCCAGCACAACTATCATTTTGCATCCTGTGACCTTGTTTAACTGTGCTGTTATTTGGGATATGGGGAAGGAAGATATCTGTTTCGTCTGGAAAGAAGTGCGTGAGACCGGGTTCCGAACAACTCTTTTATTTAACTCGCTTAGCAAAAGATATGGAACATAGCCCAAGCCGCGGCAGCCCTCTATATAGCGGCTTGCCTGGCGGCTTGTGGCCAATGACACTTGTTTAATTCTTCCTGCTGCTTGGTGGCTTCCTGAACTGGTTCCTAGTGAACCAATCCGTAAGTGGCCTTTTCCATCAATCAGAACGAGGGACTTGGAACCTACCAAGTTCCATACAGTACACCCCTCCTCCTTTAGTTCAGTCCAACATGGGTGACGTAGTCGCGCAGGTAGGTGGAGCTTTTTCTGGTTCTAATTGACCTTCACGGCTCAGTCATGTTTTGGTCTTTAAGTGGTTCGGACAGGATCGCTGCTTCTCTCGACCTTCTCCATAGAACCTCCTGGAAGGGTGAGTCAGCCATGCCGCTCCTGCCTGAGTCTCTTGGGCCAGTTGAGATGGCTCCGCCGCTCCCGCTCCCTCCTGGTTGACCGGGCGTTGGTAACTGGCCTGTCTGCCACCTTCCAGGAAGGCCTCACTTCGCTCTCCTGCTGCCCGGACTTCTTTCTTGGGTTCATCTTAACCATCGAGTGCTCTTTTTATTTGGTGTAAGATTGTCGTTTTGCAGAGTTTTGTTGTCTTGTTATGGGAGTTCGGTCTGTCCCTTTTTTGTTATTTGTATTTCTTCCCCTCCTTGGTTGTGTTATAGTCAGAATTTATTATTTTTGGTTCTCTCGCGCGGTTTTTTCGTTCAGGTTGCGGAACGAAGCTGGTCTATGTGCCGCTTTCCATTCCCTCCCATTGTCCAAAGTTAGTCGCGTAGGACCGGGGGGCCTGTGATTTGTGTGATGGTGGCTGGCAGCCATAGAGGGTCCCGGTAAGGTTCTTGGCATAGACAAGGTTGCCGATTTCAAAGGTACGGTATTTGCTGGAGGAGTCGGGGGGGTTGTTCCAGGTTTTAGTGGGGTGTTGTAACCTGTCCATGTAGGACCGTAGTTTCCTATCCATTAAAAGTTCAAACCAGGCTTTTATCTGTAGTTCTACTAGGCGGTTTAAATGTTGCAAGGTTAGTTAGTCGGTTTAGTTTGTCCTGCACTCCCCCTTGTCCATATCTCTCTAGGCCTCTTTAGATATACCGCAACCATGGCATTTTGGTCCTGCCATTCGCAGCCGGATGGGCCGGCCGCAGTTAAGGCGTGACGGATACTCTGGGCAGCCAGTATTTTTGAATTGCAAGGCGGTAAACTGAGGCCCATTGTCTGAAACCAGTACATCAGGTAGGCCCATGCGTTGCAAACAGTTTGTCGAGCTGTTTCATAACAGCCTCAGTGGTAGTGGAAGCCATGAGGATGACTTCAACCAGTTCGAATATGCATCAACCACAATCAAAAAAGTGTTCACCTTCGTTGGTCCAGCGAAGTCAATATGCACTCAGGACCATGGACCCTGGGAGTTTCCAGTCCCTTATTGTACCTGTTGGGGGTAAGCCTCGCTTTCTACAGTCGTGGCATGTTGAACCAGCGTTCAATATCTTGTCCAGCCCTGGCCACAGACATAAACTCCTGGCCAGGGCTTTCATTTTGACTATGCCACGGTGACTCTTGTGCAACAGGCCCAGGACGTTCTTCTTGGAGGCTGCCGGGATTACCACCCTGTCACCCCCATAAGATGCACCCAATTTTCAATGGACAATTCAGTCTGTCTGACACGGAAAGGTTTAAAAAGTCTCAGTTTTGTTTTCCTCCAGCCAGCCTTTACCTACCCAGTTCAGTATGTGCGACTGCTCAAAGGTCTTTGGCTGTGGCTCTCACGACCGTCCGGCTGCAGGTCAGCGGTAGCTCCGGGCAGCTCTTCAAGCTGAAATGTGGAGGTAGCTGGGACAGGGTCATCCTCTGTGAGAGCAACGGGGAATGGCTCAGGCATCGGCGTGTGAGATGGCTTTGCCCGGCCTGTGGAAGGCTGTGATAGGAAAGGCAGTGAGGGAATTCAGACCACCTCGTCATTCTTAGTGACAGAATGTTCAGGGTTGGCTTGTGCCTGCTAGGATTCGGAGAACAGGCTTGTGATCCGGGTTACGATAGAAAAGGGTCTCCCATAAAGGTACTCTGGAATCGTTTGACTCCCAGGTGATGAGGGCTTCCGATCAAGTTGGCTGTAATTGTGTTCCGAACTTGGAGAGCGTCTTTGAGTAAAAGGCGACCAGTGCCTCTCTGCCATCTGGAAGTTAGTGACTCAGGATGGCGCCAATTCCAAAAGGCGAGGCATCACAGTGTGACCGTCAGAGGCAGGGATTTGCTACAACTGGATAAGAACGGTGTCTGACATTAATAGGTCTTTGATACCTTGGAAGGCTTTCTGTTCCCGGTTGGCCCCATGTCCAAGTGGTTTTTTTATCTGTAGTCGATGTAGGGGTTCTGCTATTGTGCCTGATGGGCAGGAACCGTTGTAAAAATTTATGAGGCTAGGAACGCCTGGAGATCAGTTGTTTTTGGGTCTGGGAGCATCTTTAATAGCCTTCACTTTTTTTTCAATGGGGTGAATTGATTAGGTAACCCAAAAATTCGACCTGGTTAGTGGCCAGTTCACATTTTTCCCTCTTTACTTTGAGGCCTGATTTCCTAAATCGTGTTAAGACTTCTCTTAGCCTGGTCTCTAGCTGGTGGGCGTTTTGCTGAGACCAGTACATCATCGAAGTATGGGACGAACACCTTTGATTCGTTTCAGTAGCGTTCCATGAGACTTTGGAACACGCCTGGGGCAACCTAACACCAAATTTGAGGCAGTTACATTTGAATGCCCCTCTATGTGTTACTATATCTGGTGCCTCTGCTGTTATGGATCAATGGGTAGCTGTTTGATAGACTGAGCTAGGTCGAGTTTTGCAAATATTTTTCCTCCCCTAGCGAGTGCCAGTAAATGTTGCACTACTGGCACTGGGTATGCGCTTTGTTGGAGCCGCGTGGTTCAAGGTTGCCTTATAGTCCCCACAGATGCGCACTGACCCATCTGGCCTTGACTGGTGTTACAATAAGGGGTTTCCACTTGGCGTGGCCGACTGGTTCTAAAACCCCTTGCGCTATTAACTTATTCAGTTGCTCGTCATTTTTGGTTTTACGCGCGAATGGACACATCTGGCCTTTAAATGGATGGGGCTATTTTTTGAGTCTAGGCTAAATAGAAATTGGGGTCCCCTGGTACTTGCCTAGAGTCCCGCGAATACATCTTGGAATTCTTGGAGTAGGTTCTCCTCCCAGTTGGTTGTAGCCAGTCATGTAGTTGATCCCAGTCATTCCGATTCCCAGTGCGCGAACCATTCGATCCCTAACAGGCTAGGGCGGTCGCAGTCGACGTAATCAGAGGCAAGACTTTGGGCATGGTGTTTAAATTCAACTGGGAAAATGTCTAAGGCCTACTACTGGGAATCAATTTCCCTGTAGTCTTCTTAACACTAGTTTTTGTTTCTGTAGTTCCCTCTGTTTAATGTTTAGAATTAAGGCACTGGATGGTATTCCAAAATACCATTGATAGGAATGACCCTGCGTTGACTTCCATCTCGCAGGGTCTCCCCTCGATGCTCACCTCTATCCGAACCTTCTTTCCCCTTTCCGCCCTGGCATTGCCGATGGTGTCTTCTGATAAATTTCTTCCTTGTCCCGGTTCTCTTATTGAAGTTCCATCTGTTGCCAGCTTGTCTGTCATTGTGTCTGGGTGTGTGTGTGTTGTGTGCTGCCACGTCTTTTTGGATTATAGCTCTTTTTGTTGCGGCATACACTTTTGATGTGCCCCTTTTGTTACAAGCCCGTCATATTGCGTCGAAGAACCTGCATTCAGACCGTGGGTGATTGCCTCACAGCCTGCACATTGAAATCTTCCGCCGAATCCTCCTCTTTTCGTGCCATTTTCTATCTGAATAGAGTTTATGGACATCTTCATCATCATCTTCGGTGTCACTCTGGGTTTCGATGTCCTCATGGTGGTTGTTGTTGTAGGCTGTTTCTTTCCTCCCCTCTGCCTTCTTCTCCCTGGTTTGGTTGGCAGGTCTGGAACTATGTTATTTGCTGCATAGTGGCTGCTGACTTCTTTGCTGCTTTGGCGGCGGTTGCCTCTGCAATGCTTCGGCCACGGTTATGTTCGGCCTGTTCAGTAGTTTGCTCTGAAGGGTAGAGTCTTTCAGGCTGAAGACTACGTGGTCTCTCATTGCTCGTCCATGTTTTGGACCTCGCAGGCTCCTCCGATGTGTCTCAAAGCTGCCACAAAATCTGCTATGGTTTCATCCTCCTCTTGTTCCTTTTGTAAAATTTTGTGCCTTTTGATTAAATTTGAGACTACGGTGCAGAGTGTGCTCGGAGCATTCGGTTCAGGTCAGACCAGGTCATCTGTTTTGACATCTCTGGGTTTCACCAGCACCTTCGCCATTTGAATATGGCTGGTCCGCAGTGTGTAAGGAAGACAGCCCTCTTCCTTTGGTCTGAGATTTCTTCCATCTCGTTGCTTTCTAAGAACATAAGAAAGCAATCAATATATGATTCCCAATCCTCTTCCTCAGGATTGAAGGGTGTGGCGGCACATTGTTACCAGCCATCTTCTCGCTCGTTCAGATCGCCCGTGTGCTTTGGTCTCTGCTTCTACCGACGATCCCATCCTCGTCACCAGCATTCCGTCAGAAAGAAGCAAGTGAGACCGGGTTCCAAACAACAACTCTTTTATTTAACTCACTAGGCAAAAAGATATGGAACATAGCCCAAGCCGCGGCAGCCCTTAATATAGCGGCTTTCCTGGTGGCTTGTGGCCAATGACACTTTTTTAATTCTTCCCGCCACCTTGGGCGGCTTCCCGGATTGGGTTCTAATGAACCAATCCATAAGTGGCCTTTTTGGCCAATCAGAACGAGGGACTTGGAACCTACCAAGTTCCATACAGAACAATATCCTTTCCCCAAATATTTATTTACTTATTTATTCATGTATTTCCTTTAGGTTAGTGAGGTCACTTGGGTTTATGGTGAAATAAAATCAAAATTAAAAACTAAGATATTAAAAGCAATTAAATTCTATAATTAAAATCAGTTAAGAGTTGAGATGTGCAAAACATACTGTTCTGTGGTTGGAAATTTCTGGAGAACATTAGAATTCTCCATACCCAGAATGGTATATTTTGCATATCCCTATTTAAAACCTAATCTTAAAACAAATATTTTGAGGGTATATCACGATCCAGGCATTGAACAAAGGAGAAAACAATATATTTACTCAGTGGGATCCACTGGTTTCCATCTTCTATACTTCCTTAATATCACACATGTAACTCCTGTGTCAAAATAGATTAGGAACCAAGGGACTCTCTCCTGGAGTTTGATATTCACTCAGCAGATGTATTTATAGCACTGACTATCCAGTTATCTCTTCAGTTTATAATAAAACACAGGTTCAAAATGGAAACTACAAACATATAAGAGTAAAACCACATTTTCTTAAACTTCAAGGCACACCTCGATTTTCCTCTCACCTACACTTTCTCTTATATTAAAATCACTTATATTCAACATAGCCAAAACATACTTAGCCAAAACTAGAAGCAGCTTAGACAGCTGTTATGGCCTAGATGTTGGATCTCTGCATTAATCAAGCAGATTACAGATTAACAGAGTTGGAAGGGACCTTGTAGGTCATCTTGTCCAACCTCTCTGCAAAAAACTCTACACCATTTCTGACAGATGGCAATCCAGTCTCTTCTTGAAAGCCTCCAGTGATAAAGCTCCCACAACTTCTGAACGCAAGCTGTTCCATTGGTTGATTGTTCTTACTGTCAGAAAAATCTCTCCTTATTTCTCGATAGAATCTCTCTTTGATCAATTTCCATCCATTATTCCTTCTCTCACCTTTGGGTACCTTGGAAAATAACTTGACTCTTTCCTCTCTGTGGCAGCCATTGAATATTGGAACGCTGCTATCATGTTTCCCCTGGTCCTTCTCTTCACTAGACTAGCCATGCACAGTTTCTGTAACTGTTCTTTATATGTTTTAGTTTCCAGTCCCCTAATCATTCTGGTTGCTGTTCTCTGCACTTTTTCTGGAGTCTCAACATCTTGGTTATAGTGTAGTGACCAAAACTGGATGCAGTATTCTAGGTGTGGTCTTACTAAGGTTTTATAAAGTAAACATAAACATTAAACATAGCTCTCTTATGAATCAAATGTTATTATGGTCAAAGACCAGCATAAAATTATTTTATGTGCCTTGGTAAGAAAAGAAAGAATAGAAATGTTTCTGTATCTACTGTGATATGATAAGGTAATAATGCTATTCCTTGGACTTTGCCTGAGGCAGATTTGGCAGTTCCTGGTTTGGATAAATTTTGAACTGATGTATTCAGAAAAACAAGGCATGACTTACTCTCTCCACATCTGTTTTTTCTATGTCTAATAAATCACTTTTCTATTCAAGAATACTCAAAGCAGTGACCAATAAAAATACAAAATAGAAACTATAAAACAATAAAGCACTGCACTAAAACAGATTCTTGATGATACCATACAGTAATATAAGAGCAGCAACAAATTCACTTGAAAGCCAGTATTGGTTAGAAGTTTGCCAACAGGTTTGAAAGACAAGAACTTAGTCTTGGCCAGCTTGCTTTAAGGCCCATTGAGCATTCCTTTACTATTTGTTTATTCATATATTACTAAGTGTATTGAAGAAAGATGAGTCATAAATCTACCAGTATAAGAATGTATATGAGTGAGGTCCACAACACTGGAAAAGTGAAGCTTTGTGCCTTGAAACAGTGAAACTAACTTCTCACAGATGTGAGCCAACTCCTGAGGAGATCAGGTAACATAGTACGGATGAGGAATTATCATGCTCCAACACATCCCCCAAAATGAGTCATGTGCTTGAAAGGAGCCCGATCCATGCTCAGAGATAGATGGAAAGCTGTGAAGATTTTAGAACATAACATAAGTCTAATTAACATCATCAAGAGCATCTTTCAGGAACACGTTGGTCCCCACAGAGGTAGAAAGCAACTTCTATTATTTCAGATGAGCCTGGTCAATGATCACAGCAACAAGCTACATAATACTGAATAAATGATAAAAATAAACTAGCCGTCCACCCCTGAAAAACTAAACAAGAGGAAAACTGAAACCTAACATTAAAAATACACTGCCCACAAGGAGAAATATACCCAATAATCTATAAATGTGAATTAATTGGGATAACTCTCTTGCATGTGACCACAGTCCCAGACTATACCTGGCTCTTTTAAGCCTTCTCTCCTCTCTTACCTGAAGATGCAAAAGATTGCAAGTGTTTGTTGAAAGAAATATCCTTCTGGGTTCAGTTCCAAGTGGGGAAAAAGACACTGGAAACATGGAGGCTGCTTGGAAGGTTTAATGGTGGACANTGGGTTGAGGGCTAATCCTATCTATTGTTATGTAGAATAGCCTGGCTCAGGCCTTAATGGCCCATTGACAAAGTTTCTGCCTCTCTGAGTTTCTATTTCTCTTTTTAGAGGAAATATTCTGCCTTTTTAATATTTCCTAGACTATTTCAATTTTCTAGGAGAGGGGTGGGTGCTAACTTCCTACATGTTCTTTCCAGTTTTAGAGTCACGCACAGCTTTAACACATGCCCCCAGTACTCACTTCAGGCCACAGTGTCAGAATTCCAAAAAAACTCCCCACCTCCATTCAGCACTCAGAGACAAAGTCCATCCAAGTAAGAATTTATTGAAGAAGTCATGTTGGCGCATCTGGGAAAAGCCAAATATGAAACTTCCAGATTTTCCCTTCCCCAAGTGAAAATCAAAGATCCATCCCCTGCATGCATCAGTCCATTACATGGCCCAATCAAACATCATTCCATCTAAAGCCATTTCCATTCAGGTGCAGGTTGACATGTCCTTGACTTTTGAGAAGAATGTTGTTGAGTCTAATCTACAACTCATTAAGAATTCCCCCCTCCCAAATTTCCAGGCACTAACTGTGGCAGCTTCAAAGTTTTAAAGAAAATATATGGTTTCATGGCTGACACACAGCTTGATTGGACTGAAGTTGAAAACATGGAATAGGAATACAAATCTCCAGCAAGAATTTATTCTTTTGAAACTGTTACTGTATAATACCTAACTTTTGAAGCACTCGTATATCATTGCCACATGTGCTCTAGATCATAACTTTCTTTCTAAATCCCTGTGAACCTCTAAATCACTATTTTTGAAATTGACAACTTTAAGATGTGTAGAGTTCAACTCCCAGAATTCCCTAGCTAGAATGCATGGGTGTTGACGCCCACACATCTTAAAGTTGTTTTAAAAACACTGCTGTAAACTTTTTGTAAAATTACATAGTAGACTATTCCTGGAGTAGGGGGAATTCTAATGGGAATATAGTAACCTATTTAATGCTCTTATGGTCTTCTCTAGTTTGAAACAGGGCTGCCCAATTTTTCAAGATATTTTATTTTATTTATCAAATTGATCAGTGAATCAATGCCCAATGCAATATGTATTTCACCTTGAGTAATTTTTGACAACTGGTCAATCCAAACTTTGTATCAATAAATAAAGGTAAATATTTTTTAGAAAATAACATTCTACCTTTCCAAATGTTTGTTGGTTGTGTTAATCTATTTCTAGGTTAATTAAAATAGATGGTTGTTGCAAAGAAAGTAGAAGGGACAAAAGAAGGGGGGGTAATTTAGAGTACTGGAGTTTATATCTCTTATCGTGTAAGTGCTAGGCATTACAATGAATAGGCCAACATGAGGCAAAAAAGTTAGTCAACATTTTGAAAACAAATAGATTCTTTTTTTTAGAATTTCTTTAAACCCCAAGAGAGGCTGGTTTTTAAGTCTGTTACCCATATTTCCTTGAGGAGTTAAGAGACATGACTCTCCTTTGGAAACATGCATGAAACCTGTCAGTTTGATTATGGATTTTGTTCTGTATAACTTGGAAGGTTCCAAGTAGTCAATTCTGATTGGCCAAAAAGGCCAGTAGTGGATTGGTTTTCCTAATGAACCAATCCAAGAAGCCGCTCAAAGGCAGCAAGATTAATGGATGTCATTGGCTACAAGCTGGCAGGCAAGCCTCTATATAAAGGGCTGCTGCGGCTTGAGCCAAATGTTCTGTTACTGTTGCTGTTAACCGAAAAAAGAGTTGTTAGTTGGAACCTGGTCTCACTGTGCTTCTTTCCGGATGGAACACTGGCGATGAGGGTGGGATCATCCTGAAGTGGAGACTGAGCATGTGGCGAAAAGAAAAAACGGCACGCTAGACGAGATGGCTGGTAATAACATGCCGCCTGCACCATTCAATCCCAATGAAGAAGATTAGGAGTATTATATTGATCGTTTCCTGATGTTTCTGGAGAGCAACGAAAATGGAAGAAAATTTCTGATCAAGCGAAAGAGGGCTGTCTTCCTACACCATTGTGGCCAGCCGTTATTTAGATGGCTGAAGGCATTGGCGAAGCCCAGAGATGTGAAACAGATGACCTGTCTGAGCTTAACCGAATGCTGAAAGCTCACTACACGCCAGTCGTCTCAAACCTCATCAAGAGACATGAATTTTAATAAGAGAGACCAGAGGGAAGAACGAAAACTATTGCTGATATTTTGAGGGCAGCTCTTGCGCCATATTGGAGGAGCCTGTGAATTCCAAAATATGGATCGAGGCAATGCAGAATCATGTCGTGTTAGGTCTTAGGCACTAACCCTTCAAAGCAAACCTCTTAAACAGACCTAACATAACGGTGGCAGAGGCAATGACAGAAGCAACCGCTGCGGAAGCCACAAAGAAATCAGCGGCCACAATGAAGATGATGAACGCCAGTGCTGACATGACAACCCTTCCAAAAGAAAAAATCTCTAAGCGAAGGGAGAAAGCAAGCTGCCACAAAACACACACCACGAAGATCCTAGACAGTCATCAGACATCTGATGAAGATGACAATGAGGTCCACCACCTTTACGCAAACCAAAAAAGGCACGAAAGAAAAGAAAATTGCGGGAATGGCTGGTTGTGGAGGAAACCACCCCTGAGCCAAGTGCAGGTTCCTTTTGATGCCATCTGTCAGGCTTGCAAAAAAGAGGGGACATATTGAAAGAGTCCTGCCAAAATCGAAAGAAACAGCAGCCCTTAGCAGACACTGGTAATTCCCTACAAGAACTGACTCGGTCAAGCCGCAAGAAAATGGGAAGTGCAGCAAGGGAGGCCAGCAAACTGAAGAAAGCACACATCAGACTGTCACTATAGGAAGCACACAGACGGAAAGGCGGAAAAAAAAGTCAGAATTGTTAGTGTCCATTGAAGTGAAGCCCTTGTGAGATGGAGGTCGACTCAGGAATCTTTTCCATCAATGGTGTCCTTGAAAGCACCAATTAGACGTCTGATTCCAAAACATCAGACAAAAACAAAAATTAATTTTAAAGCACTACCAGGGAAATAAGGATTCCTGTGGTAGGTCTGGGGCTACTTCAAAAGAATTTTACAAACAACACGCTGAAGTCCTGCCATTGACTATAGTCGACCGAAACGCTTCCCCAGCCTTCTGGGCATCGAATGGTTTCAACGCGGCCATTGGCATCGGGATGACCGGAGTGGCCGATAGTCACAAAGCAATTGGGAAGAGAACCTGCTACATAAACGAAATTCCAGGACGTCTTGCGATGGAATCTAGGCCAGGTACCGTTGGGAACCCAATATCCTTTAGCCTAGATCGCCCATAAATAGCACGAAGAAGACTAAAAAGGCCAAGACGGTCCGCTCTTTGCATTAAAACCGCAAAATAGTATGAGCATTAATAAAATGATTGCAACAAAGGGTCATAGAAACCTAAAACTGACCATGCAGGTGAGGAGACACCAATTGTAACACCTGTAAAAACCAGAATGGGTCCTGTGTGCATCTGTGGAGACTACCAAGGCTAACCCTGAACCATGCGCTACAGCAAAGCACATTACCGCGGTACAGTCGTGCAGCACTTACTGCACTCACTTGGGGGAGGAAAAATTTTTGGCTAAAACTCGATTTGGCCCAGGCGTATCAGCAACTTCAGTAGACCCCATAAACGGCCAAGGCAATACAAAAAATAGTAACGCAAAAGAGGGGCATTCAATGTACAGACTTCAATTCGGGAGTGAGCGTTGTCCCAGGCGTCTTCCAAAGCTTCATCGGAATGCCTATTAAACAGAATAATAAGGGGTCGTTCCATACTTTGATGAACATCCTTAATTTGCAAGTGAAATAACATGACGCCGCAATTAGAAAGCTAAGTCTAAGGGAAGTGCTAATGAACAATTCAGAGAATCACAGCCTGAAAGTTAAAAAAGAAAAATGCTGGCCTGGGCACTGACCGTGTCTAATTTTTAGACTATTTGATTGAACGCATAACCTAAGGTATTCACCCAAACAGAAAAAAAAGTCAAAGCAATTAAAAGACGCACCCAGACCTAGAAATAAAATGGACTTCAGGCATTCTTGGGTCTTGATCAAATTTTATAATGTATTCCTCCCCCAAAGCAATGATAGGCAGAACCATTGCACCGTTTGTCTAGTAAAAAAACCTGTCTGGACTTGGGGTCAAAAGAACAAAAAAGCCTTTCAAAATATAAAAGACTTGGTTAACCTCAGATAACGCATTCTTATTAGTTTTAGTAATACTTCCTACTTTGACGGTCACTATCTCTGTGACGCCTCACCATTCAGAGTCCGGTGCTATCGCTGAGCACCAATTACCTGACGGGAGAGAGACACCGCCATGCGCTTTTTATTCAAAAAATGCTCTCAGCTGAACGCATACTATAGCCAACTAGACAGAGAAGCCCCTGGCAATCGTGCCAGACGTAAAAGGCGTTTCCATGAAATACCTATGCGGTAGAACATTCTCCATTGTTACTTGACCATAAACCCATTACTAAAGGGACTTTGGGGCTGGTATATAAAAACCCTTACCAAGCGGAACTTCTAATCCCATGGATGACTAGGTGGTCAGAATTCCTGGCCGCTATTCATTATACATTGCTGCATTCGACCCGGGAAACAATTGCCCATGCGCAGAAAAAATGCATTAGGCCGAACACGATTTACCGATCTTTTGAGGATGACCTGGCTCCAGCCACCACCCCCTACTAACTAGAAACGTGCGCCTGGAAGCTTCCATCGACTGCAGATGATGTTGCCAGAGCCACGGCAAAAGACTCCATTGACTGCCCGCATTTTGACTTGGGTAAGTAAAGGCTGGCTGGAAGGCAAAAAGAAACCTTTCTGACTAGACATAGCTGAACTGTCAACACAAAATGGGGTGTCGTTGTGGGGAGATCAGGTGGGTGATTTCCATCCAAACTACAAGAAGAGGTGTTAGGCATGTTACATGATGGGCACCCCGGCAGGCATAGTTAAGAATGAAAAGCCTGGCCAGGAGCTATGTCTGGTGGCCTGGCTTCGACAAGGACAATTGAACGCTGGGTTTGCAAACATGCACCAAAGTGTCAGAGAGGCTAGACCCACATCACCACAGCTCCCATACAGGACTGGGAGACCCCACGAGGCCCTTGGTCTCGAATCCATATTTATTTTGCGGGACAACTAGGGGCAATACGTTTTTAATAGTTGTGGATGCATATTTGAATTGGCTTGAAAGTCATTCTTAATGTCATCCACACACCGATGTCTGTTATTAACAGTAAACAAATTATTTGCAACTCATGGTTTACCTGATTTGTTGGTATCTGACAAGGGCCACAACTAACAGCAATAACAATTCAAACAAATACTTAGCCTGCTTGGGTATAACGCCATGCCTACCGCACGGCTCACCCGGCAGTGAATGGTAAGGCCGATGCCGAATGGTCCGGTTCACATAAGAAGGCCTTAAGAAATGGACACATGGGGATATCCCAGACAAAGCTAAACCGCTTACTTAACACAACAACACATCACTCCCAGTAAGCACAATCAAACAAGAGCCGCGGCAAGAATTATTAATGGGGAAGAATTCAGATCCCATTTAAGATAAGGTTGCCCAATTATACTTGCGAGAAACCCCACTCTTCGCCAGCCGATAACCCGCACTTTCGAAATCGGCAACCTGGTCTATGCAATAGAATTTTTACTGGGACCTCTTTGGCTTCCAGCCACGATCACACAAGTAACGGCGCCCGGTCCTAGGCCGACTAACCCATGGACGATTGAAGAGAGTGGAAGCCGTCAACATAGACCAGCTTCGTTCCCGGCAACATCAAGCCAAACACCGTGCACCTCAAATAATAAATTTTGGTGAAACAAACCCAAGGAAGGGGGGGGAATTAACAATAAATAAAAAGGATGTGAAAAATGACCATTAAAATCAAACCAGAAAAATCTAACCAACCAAAAAGAGCATCTTAAAGGTTAGATGAGACGCATCGGAAAGAAAGTCCTGGCAAATGGGGAAGCTGACCTGGGAAGGTGCCAAGCCAGGGCCCAGCTTGAATCAGCCGGGTTTGAACCAGGAGGGAGCGGCAGAACCACTCGACCCAGCTTAAAAACTCAGGCGGGAGTGGCAGTGCTGACTCACCCCTTCCAGGCGGTTCATGAAAAAGCTGAGGAGACAAACGATGCCGGACCGAACCGCTTGAAAGTCCTAGGCGAGAAATGAGCCGAGCAGGTCAAGTAGGACCAGAAAAGCCCCACCTAACCTGCCACGACTATATCACTCATGTAGGACTGAACTAAAGAGGGAAGGGGTTGTTTTCTGGTATAACTTGAAAGGTTCCAAGTAGTCAATTCCAGATTGGCCAAAAAGGCCAGTAGTGGATTGGTTCCTAATGAACGCAATCAAGAAGCCGCTCAAGAGGCAGCAAAGATTAAATGGAATGTCATTGGCTACAAGCTGGCAGGCAAGCCTCTATATATAAGGGCTGCTGCGGCTTGAGCCAATGTTCTGTTACTGTTGCTGTTAACCGAATAAAGAGTTGTTAGTTGGAACCCGGTCTCTCGCGCTTCTTTTCCAGACGGAACAGATTTATACATAAGGCTTGCATTCCTGATTCTCTTCTGGTGAAAGTGAAGGATTACCTGTGGGAATGAGAATGAATATAGCAAAAAAAGTAGTAGTTAACAGGAGGAGCTTGCCTGAAAGCTTTGCCCATTATGAAGTCTGGGTCATCCTTTAAGGTCAAGAAATATAACCATAACATCTTCGATATAATTGTTGAGTATGAGGTAGGGTATAAATTTTTTCAGAAGGATTCTTTCTAAAATTCCACTCTGGATGAAGGAACTGCTTTTGGTGAGTTACAAATGTATTTATTAGAATTCTGATTGGTTGACTTAGACACTGCTCAATTTTATAAAATTTTCCAACAAGAGATGTGTTACTTCATTTTGTATTTCATCGGCTGCAGTGTTGTGTGCATTCTGTACTGCCGTAGTTCCAGGTCTGACGCATACAGCTCTAAACATATCTAACAGAAAGTTAAGTTTCATGGAATCTGTGTTTTTGTTGAGTAAGAGTGTGTTCAGCACTTAGTAAGGTTCTGAGCCGGCAATTATTTGAATTTGATCCATTGGGAGTAAGACTTACTTTCAAATCCATGTGTTTAGACATAAAAAGAGACCATAAAACTGGCAGAGAATTCACTCAGTTTTCAGTAAAACAAGCAAGCAAACAAAACAAAACTTCTGATCCTCAACATCTTCTAATTCTGGTCCAATGTAGAAATGTACAACCTGCATTCCCGGGACTGTATGTGTCCCAAAGCAAATGTGTACAAAATCTGAAGTCAAAACAAAATAAATGTCAGGATTGAAATTATTAAATATTCAGAAGAGTTATCATACTGACTGTGTTTCATTCATTTAGCTTTGATCAAGATAAAGTGAAAGTTACATTTTGGACTTTCCCCTCACACACAGAGGCCTTGTTCCCCTGAAAGGTGTGCATTTCTATAAGGAAAAAAACGAGGGAACATGAGAATATATAAAAAGAAATGACACGATTAGAAGGGAGTTTCTCCCTTTCCTGCTACTAATATCCAGAATCATTGATGGCAAGAATAAAAGAAGGTACTTCTCCATGTATAGTAAAAATTTTCTGATGACTCCTATGTTGGATGGATTTGAAAAGAGATTACAGAAATTGAATCAACAGCTGCTCCTGTTTATAAAAAAACCCAGAGTAATTTACAAAAAAGTAGATGCTAAAAAACCAAAGCACTTCTCAGGTAGCATTTTTTTTGCTCTTTAAACCCTACCAACTGATGAATGTTCTCACTGCAGTCAACCTTGAAATGTTAAAAATACAAAATCATCTTCTCAATTTGAGATTGATACCATTTGAGAGTGCATAAGAAACAATGCTTCATTCCCATTGATCTCTAACTAACGTATTTGTTTTTAAAGTCACTGCTTCCTATGAAAAAGAATTGACAAGGTACTCTATTTTCTATTAAAGAATAAATTGTTGTGAAATGGAAGGATTAGTAACACAAGCTTAAAGGGAGGAAGCAAAGCTCAGGAACCAAGAGGTGGGTCCTCCAATAATGGGAAACTGTCCTACTCCCAAGGTTTGCAGAACTCCATTGACTCAACAGGAAAATAGAATATAAATATCTTCCAATGAGCTGGAAGTAAATTAGCTCAGATGCTCAGCATTCACTGCAGCATGAGATTAAAAGAGATACCAATACAGAAGCAGCACCAAAAACCTATTGTATGTAGCAATGCTTTTTGAAAATACAACTTTTAGTTGTATGGCAATTGAAATCTAGCAATACTAGATGTGTATATGTGTACACCCATATGCTGTAGATATACATATTAGACATAAGGCTCTGTGTACATGCATGTGTATACACATACATATAACTGTCATCTAATATAAGTTTGATCCTGGGAAATATTTTACATAAATACATGGGTGAATAAACTTAAAATAGTTGTTTAGCCAGATCTTCAGCAACATGCGAAAAGATAACAGGATTGGAACCATCTGGATCTCCAAAAAATGCCAGATGCTGCCACTGCAAACACAGAATTCCAGGGTCCAACATGATGACATTGTTTAATGGAAGGGATCCAGAACATGACACCACGGTGGGGTGAGCAGAAGAAAGGTGATCCTGTAAATAGCCTGGTCCTATGTTGTAAGTCAGGGGTGTCAAACTCACACCCTGCAGGCCAAATGTGTCATATGCTGGCCATGCCGACATCTAATTTAGTGAAGTGAGGAAAAGACAATACATCACATGATACTGCTGTGACGATGTGAGTTTGACACCCCTGCTGTAAGACTTTTTAGGTCATAACTAGCACCTTGAATTGTACCTGGAAGCCCACTGAGAGGCAAGGCAGTTTGCAGAGTGGGAATGTTTTATGGACATAATGAACACATCAAAATTGCCCATTTTCATGCATTCTGGGCCAGCTGCAGGCTCTAAGTGCTCTTCAAAGCAGCCCCATGCAGAGTGTCTTACAATACTACAAATAGGAGGTAATTAAGGCAAGAATCACTGTGAGCAATGCTTCCCAGTCCAAGAATGTGTGTAATTCATACACAGGCTGAATCTGTGCAAAATCCACCCACCCACCCCCGTCAACGCTACAATCACTCAGTCTTGCCAGAATTAATCTGAAGTCTAAATCCCATATTTGAAATCATAGATCGCTCAATATAACTTGCTGAGTAACAATACAGAAAGGTAATAATGAGGTTTTGATTCAAGCTGTCTTTGGTCAGTCAGAATATCCTGATGTACTGATTTATAGAAATAGCTTGACTGATATGATCCATCAACCATCTAATCCATCATGGTGGTTGTTGTGTATTCATGTATTCTCCCAAATAGCTGACTGAACACAGAGAAATGCAATCATAGCAAGCAGAGTATAGCTGGTCCTCATTTAGCAGCCACAACTGGGACCTGCAACTCAGTCATTATGTAAAATGGCTGCTAAATAAAATCATATAGCATTATGATCTTTCAGCTCTCATTTGCTTTACACCTTCTGCTTTACACACAGGACTACCTCATTTGGTTTTAGAAATATATTTTGGTCTTCTAGCAAATGAGAAACCTTCCTTTTAATGCCATCTTAATTTAAATTAATTGATAAAAAGATCGTACATAGAGTACCATATGGAGAATCAATTTGGTATGGTATCAGTATTGTTCCATATATCCCATGGGTCATTAGATGATATTACCTAGGCAAGTCACTATTGATCTAGAACTTTTTCTTGTCTTTGCAAGTCAAAGATGTAGCCAATAGAAACTATACTCATCTATAGATTTGTCCTGAAGTATAAAATTGTATCAGAGCCCAGCTTTGCCCAGAAACACTTGATTTCAACTCCTTTCATTTCCAGCTATTGCCTTTCCAAACTTGCTTATCTGTAGTATAATATAACATCTGTCATCTAGCAAGAGCATTTTCATATGGCAAACAGTACACAGAGAATATTCAATATAAGAATAACAGAGTTGGAAGGGCTGCCACAAAAAAGGAGTGTGTGTGTGTGTGAGTGTGAACCTATTCTCCAAAGTGTCTGAAGGTAGGAAAAGAAGCAATGGATGGGAACTATTAAGGAGAGAAGCAATCTAGAACTAAGGAGAAATTTCCTGACTGTCAGAACAATTAATCAGTGGAACAGCTTACCTCCAGAAATTGTGGATGCTCCAACACTGGAGGTAAAAAAAAAAAAAAGATTGGACAACCATTTGTCTGAAATAGTATAGGGTTTCCAGCTTGAGTAGGGATAGGACTATAAGACCTCCAACATCCCTTCCAATTCTGTTTTTCTGTTATTTTGAAGGAATCTTGAATATCTTCTTGTCAAACCCCCTGCTTGAACAGACGATCCTATACCATTCTGGACAAAAGGCTGTCCAATCTCTTGTTGAGATTGAAGTAAAGGGTCTTCTTGATGTAACTGGATATATTGGATCGCAACAAATAGGGACAAGTCAGTCAAAGAAAAGAAAAAAATACAAAAAGCATCAAGATAAATAATATAACCCTAATCCAGCAGGGTTACTGATAGAATGTTGAACATTATGTATAGATATGACATATAGGCTGGATTTTTACATGTTTAGAAATTGAAAAGAAATTGGAAAGAAGAAAAAGCAGCAAACCCTGACATGAATATGACCTCTATGGTGCTCAACCCCAGCCTGCTCAACAAATGCTTGTTCTTTTGATTGATTTCATAAGGTTTTATTTTCCAGTGTAGCCATACAGAAAATTTCATTTTGGAGCACATTGTGAACTTTGATTTTTGTACATTTTTATTTGCTTTGTGTATAGGGGAGTGTTCGTTGTTATTAAAAAGTACCAATATAAAAATCTTTTAAAGATGCAAGTTTTGGAACTAAAATTTATAAGCATTGAATTTCAAAGCAATAAAACTCTCTCTGCTAGTTGTGCCAGTGGTATAGTCTCTGACCTTTCTTGATTTATCTTCTGTTGTCAACAATTGTTTGATGTGGTAAGGGCTTGTGATTTAGAACTCTAGTGGAGTTAATTTGCCCTGCTAAATTTGAATGTAACCTCAGGCTTCTTTCAACAATTTCTTCTAAAGAATTTAAGTATTTGAAGCATACTAAACTAAGAATAAAAACAATGTTCTGGGTGTGCTTTGTGGCACCAAAACCAACAATGAGATTGGATCAAAGAAATAAATAAAATTGGATTTGCATGTGCATGCCTTGTTTAATTTTTCTTGCTTTTATTTTTTCAACATTTCCATTGTAGCCATTCTTTTGAATTTGCCATCCAAAATCCAAAGGTTAAAAAAAAAAATGGCAAGATAACGGAAAAATGGATGAATGTCTGTGCATGTCTAATTATGTTACCATTCATGATGGACAATGTTCACATTGGGTGTGCACTGTGTTCACCCCACTGTTCCTACTTAGTGACAGAACAGAAATAATAAGATTGGAAGGGCACCATGGTGGTCTTCTAATCCTAACCCCTGCACAAGCAGGAGACTGTATACTATTTCAGACAAATGGCTGTCCAGTCTGTTCTTGAAAACCTGTGGTATGGAGCACCCACAACTTCCAGAGGTAGGTTGTTTCATTAATTAATTGTTCTCACAGTCAGGAAATTTCTCCTTAGTTCTAGGTTGGATCTCTCTTCAATGATCTTCCACCAGTTATTTCTTGTACTGTCATCAGATACTTTGGAGAATTGGTAAAGCCCTTCTTTTGATAAGTCTTCAAGTAATAGAAAATTGCTATCATATCACCCCTAGTCATTTTCTTCATTAGTCTAGACCAGGTGTCAGCAACCTGCAGCTCTGGAGCCACATGCAGCTCTTTGGGCCCTCTGCTGTGGCTCCTTGTTGGGTGATCCTACCACTGACTAGTCCCACCCCTCACTCTCCCCTCCCAGTCACTCCTGGCCTGAGAAGGTAAAACACAAAAAACAGAAATGAAACGGAGGGCGGGGGAGAAAGAGAGACCCATTTCTCACAGAAAACACCAGGAGCCACAAAACCTGGGTAGGCATGCTTCCCCTGGGGGGGTCATGTGACTGGGTGGGAGTAACATTGAGTTGGCCATGCCAACTCAGGTTTGTGGTTCCCGGTGTTTTTTTTTTTCTGTGGGAAACAGGTCCAAATGGCTCTTAGTGTTTAAGGTTGCAGACCCCTGGTCTAGACATACATAGTTTATCAAACAATCATTCATTGTATCGTTTAGCCTCCAGATCCTTTATCATCTTTGTCCTGTTCTCTGCATTCTTTTTCAGGTCTCAATATCTTTTTTGTATCATAGTGACCAGAATTGGATAAAGTATTCTGTAGGATTATACAGAATATACTGAATATGCAGTATAGCTGTAGGAACGTATCTGAAGCTTGGACCTCGTGTTCTCTAAAGAAAGACATGATTCACACAAGCATTAGATTTTCTTCTGCAAGGAGACTGTGTGCTCATCAAATCAATCTGATAAACCTTTTTGAAAATATTTGGGATACTGGCAATAGTTTAATTTCAATAAAAATCTCAGTTTGCATTATGGCTGTTAATAGTAGTGATTGCTCTAGCTTTAATGGAGAAAGAATACCTTAATCAATTAAAGTATTTGAGCTTCAAATACTTTGAACTTCAGCAATTCAATGAAGGATGTTCACTAGCGGTTTTCACCCAAATTTGATAGAAATTATAATAATATGTCCCAAAAATTGTAATAAAAAGGGTAACTGGGTCCATTTTCAGCCCTATCTAACTTTTTGCATTGTTAGTCGTTTTTATCAGATTGATTTGATGAGGACACAGCTGGAGTCATTAGATGAACAGTATATATTAAGATTACAAATATTAGTTCAGAAGCTGTAAATTGTAAACATGAACTTTAAACCACATGACATTTTAGTGTCAATTTAATTATTAGAATATTTGTATATTTCATATTTTTCATTATAGAGCACCCTCAAATGCATACTTATCGCTATTCTAACTTTCAGTTATACTATTTTTCTCTTCTGCAATAATTCCCAGTGACTCGCACTTCAGAAATGTGAAAGCAATACAAAACATGTGGTGTTTATTTTTTAGGAGAGAATAATAATTCTGAAAGACATTTAAAGTTAAAGAGCTCCAAATTTTAGCTTCATTCCTATTCAGCAAACCACTGAATCCACTTGAAAGTAAGTATTTTTAATGAGAATCACATTTGGGGAAAGTTTAAAAAATGACATTTATATTCTGTGTAACTGCCTATTTCACCAATTCCATATGCAAATAATTATTTCAATGGAGATGTGCCAAATATTTTCTGACCTTTAAAAGTTATTTTTTAAATTTGGATTTAGATGCATCAGAAATCATACAAATGAATTGTTAAATATTTTCATAAATTCAACCATCACTACAATCTGGTGCCAGAAGTCCATTAATTCTACACAAAGTTCAAAAAATGGATTAAGATGAAGTGAAATTCAAGCTACTTTATCAATTCACAATTTATGGAAATTGTGATTCTTCAGTATAATAAGAATCTTATGTAGCAGCCTACCATCTCATAGAACCGAAAGTTCAGACTAATCATATGGTAGTCAGAGAAGAAAGTAAAAAGTGAAAATATATATATTTAATTTCTTTTGTTCTTTTGTTTGTTGAGTAGGACAGATTCACCCTGCATTGACTTCACTAGAAAATATTGCCAATCTATTATCTTGTAAGTAATTGACAAATCAGATAAATAAATAAATAAAATAAATAAATTTATTTTTGATCAGAGCAGAAGCCCTTGTTTTGCTTTGCTAATCTAAAATGTCGCCATGGGATGAAGTATCACAAGTGTGCTGATTATACTCAGTTGTATATTTATATCTCCATACTGTGTAGGTAAATGATGCTGTGGACATTCTTTTGCAGTATCTGGAGGCTGTGACGGCCTGGATGGGGAACAGACTTCAGCTGAATTTTGGTAAAACAGAATGGCTGTGTATGGGACCCCTCTGTACCCAGAAATTTAGCATTTTTGGTCTTTCATGGGGATTGCACTATGTGTAATCTAGGGGGGGGGGTTCCATCTGGATTCATGGCTCCTGCTCAAACAGTAGGTGGCAGCTGTGACTAGGAGGCAGACTAGGTGGTATTCAACAGGTTCTGACCGGTTCTGCAGAACCAGTAGTGGAAATTTTGAGTAGTTTGGAGAACCGGCAAATCCCACCTCTGACTGGAGATTTTACAGTATCCTTCCCCTGCCACGCCTACCAAGCCACACCCACAGAACCGGTAGTAAAAAAAAATTGAATCCCATCACTGCTAGGAGGGCCTTTTTCAGATTCATACTGTGGGCCAGTTACATCCTTTCTTAGATAGGGAAGGCTCTCCTCTCAGTCACTCATGCCCTGGTCATCTCCCATTTGGATTATTGTAATGCACTCTACATGGGGCTACTCTGCAAAAGTATCCAAAAGTTTCAGCTGGTAAAGAATATAACTTTATGGATAATTTCAAATATAACGTAGCACCTCTGACTCATGAACTATATTGCATGCCAGTTTGCCTCTGGGTTCAATTCAAGGTACTGCTTAAGACCTTTGAAGTCCTACATGGCATGGGGCCAGGTTACCTATGGAACCATCTTTGTTCCATTACTTCAGCCCATCCTACCCAGTTAGGCATTGAAGATATATTGAGGACCCTATCAGCCAAAGAATCCTGATTGGTGGGGCCCAGGAAGTAAACTTTGTCTCCCCCATCCTGTGGAACATATTTTCCCCAGAGGCGAGGCAGGCCCCCACTTTCCTGGCCTACCAGAAAGGCATGAAAACATGGCTCCGCAGCCTTGCTTGAGGTGCAGATAACCCTGGGGCTGGTTAGCACTCTTAAAATCTGTTCCGTCCGGAAAAACGCGAGGTAGACCATGTTCCAACAACAAGTCTTTCTTTGTTAACAGTAGTTGAAGAACGGAACATTGGCTCAAGCTGCAGCAGCCCTTTTATAGCGGTTTGCCTGCCGGCTTGTAGCCAATGACAGATATTTAATCTTTCCGCCTTTAAGCAGCTTCGTGGATTGGTTCCTAGTGAACCAATCCCTATACTGGCTTTCTTAGCCAATCAGAATCATGAATTANGAACCAATCCCTATACTGGCTTTCTTAGCCAATCAGAATCATGAATTAGGAGTCTACTATTTTTTATACAGAACACTCTTGAAATAATTTCTTCACTATAGAAGTAATTTCAGAGCAGCCATATTATTCATAGCTAGAATTATTGCTGTTCCCTGACTATTTATCTATTAATGTGAACCTTTTTTGCGAAGTCAAAAGGGGATCCAGTTTTTTTCTTCACTTTAGTTGAATTTTTTTCTTCACTTTAGTTGAAATTTCTAAAATAAAGCATATTGATAAGTGCTAAATAAATTCTATTCTCTCAGTTATTTTTGTTTTACTGCATGGTTGCTATGAAAATGAAATAATTCACTGTAAGCATGAATGATTATTTGGCAAAAATAAGTTATTTTAAAATAGGGCTGGTGACACCTGCCATGTGTTAAAATGGAAATAATATGAGAATAAATACCCAGTTCTTCCTTATTAATTGAGGGAAAACAATGCCAGTTATGTCATTTTATAGAGGTAAGGAAAAAAGAAAATGATTCATTTCACATATACAGAAATCTTGGACCACTGTGTTGGAAGCACTGAAAGAGCAATTGTTTGAAAATTATTTAGATATCCATATGGAGAAACTGAATACTATAGCACATGAATATGTTTCCTCTTAAATATTGTGGTACACTATTCTTCAATAAGGAAAAGACTACAATAGGGGAGTCCAACCTTGACAACTTTAAGATTTGTGTACTTCAACTCCCAGAATTCCCCAGCTGCCAACACTTACCAAGGTTGGACACTCCAGGAATAGAATTACATGAGATCACCTCCATGGAGCAAACCTAGCTAGCCCCACTATACACTTTTCTCTATATTCTCCTTCTCTACAGAGATGAAAAATTTCATTTTGTTTTCAGATGAACTGTTAACTTTGCTAAAAACTACAAAGATGATGTAAAATGAACCATACATGTTGCTTCACTTGAAAACAAACTCATTCAACCTTTCCCATTGTTTCTTCTAAGCCTTTTAATGCACAAATATGTAGTATTTTGGAATCAAGGATCACATGGCAATTAACTGGCATACTAGAAACCATCCTCCAAGAAGGGAGCATACATAATGAAACCCAAATCATATTTAACTTGAAAAGTAATTTTACTTGAATGAATTCAATTATAGTTAAGATGAAAAATACTTTTCTGTTAAACATTTCTTCCTCTTGTCTCAAAAGTGCCATTTCACAATAATTTTTGGAGCCATTCCAACTGTGGAAAGTCCTTCCTAATGTTTGCTTCTGCTATAACTTGTTGCTGAGATAAGTGGCCATATAAATAGTTCAAATAAATAAACACATTTGGTTCAAGGGAATTTGTTCTCTTTCCTTGAAAGAATTGAGCCAAAAAGAATGGAAGTTGGGCAGTCACCCAGTATTAAAGTGTTTGTGAGGTCACTCACAACATAATGAATAGACCTTATACTAGTACTCAGGTTCTTGTTCAATGGGAGGAAGAGGTGGAAGGATTTTTCTTCAGCACTGACCAAAGTAGTTGTCAATTTAAAATAATCTTTCTTACTTTTTATGAAATCGCTCACATTATCTCAAATGGACATCCAAACTGTCTCTGTTCGTTAAAGTCAACAGAGGAGTACTAAGGCATCTGCACCAAGAATATACATTGCTCAAAAAAATAAAGGGAACACAAAAATAAGACATCCTAGATCTGAATGAATGAAATATTCTTA
>BHFT01015711.1:0-33046 GCA_004320025.1 Laticauda laticaudata
CCTTAAAAGCCTGTTGCCTATCACACTCTTGAGTAAAGCATGTGAGCCATTTCCTCCCTTCAGTGGTCCATGAAAGTACATCTATCGTATGCAGATAATAAAGTCAAAAGAGGTGAACAACATTTTTACAGAACTATAGATAAGTTGAGGGTGGGTGACAAGGTGAATTGACCACACCTACCCAGTCACATGACCACCAAGCCATGCCCACCCAGCCACATGACAACTAAGCCACACTCACCCAGTCACATGACCACAAGTCACGCCTACCAAATAAGCCACACCCACAGAACTGGTAGTAAAAAAAATTGAATTCCACCATTGTCTATTAGTCTCCATTATCAATCAATGGGAGGATGTTTTTTCAATTGTGTGATGTTTGAGGAGTTTCTTCCATGATAGCCTGTTTCAAATCACTGATCAGCTTTAAATCTAGGTTTTGACTTGGCCATTTGGAACTTTCCTCTGATTTTTAAGAGGGCTTTTTTTGGGGAGGGGGGAGAAAGGAAATTAAACTTCCTTTGAAGGGTGGAGAGAGATGAATTCAACCTTGAAAGCAGAAAAGGAAAGGAATTAATGCAATCTATTTTGGAGAGAGGCGCTCCTCCATGCACTGGAGGCTCTAAGGCAGAGGTGTCAAAATGAAGGTCTGTGGGATGTTTAAATCTGGCCAGCCTGGAAATAGCAAAGGACTGACCTCCTTTGCGGTGCCTCTGGCAGCCAAAACAGGGTGTGGGGGTCACGCAACCCCCGCACAGCCTATTTTCAGCACGTGTCCCCCCCCGTGCCCCATTTTGGCTGTCAGGGTGCTGCAGGAGGCATCCGTCCCATCTACAATGCTGATCTGGCTCTCAAAGAAATAGATACCCCTGTTCTGGTCTGAAGCAGGTCAGCTACCAATGCAAGGCCTGCTGTCTGGGGAAGGTTGCTGCCTCAGCTTAATTGCAATAGCAAGGTCCCTTGCTGCAGCTTAGACAAGAGGGAACTCCTGTCACATGGTGCTCCTGGCTCAGCCTATGCCACAGTGCTACCAGGCAACCTTTGCTACTGCAATTAAGCTGCCACAGTGAGCTTGTGCAGGACTCCTCTCAAGTTACAAGCCCAGACTTGGTGATTGGTAATTCTATTATTGTTAGTTTTAACAAAAAATAGCAAACCAAAATGTTTCTGAACAGCAGAGATGACACTGAGGTGGAGATTGATGAATGGGTGGTAAACCTGGGCCAATGAAGCTTCTTCAGGCAAGGAAAAGATAGGAGATTGCCCATTTGGGGTCTAGAAGACAATTTCTTGCTAGGAAACCTGCGATCTCTGGAGGGATCCTCCAAGCAACTCATGAATAGAAAACAAGGAGCCAAAGAAGGAATACCAAGCTCACGGCTTCATGTGAAGGTTGCTAAAGGACACTGGATTCACCCACTCCTCTTTCTAGTGCACATTTAGATCATAATAATTTTAAAAGCAACAGAGATCTTCCAAGCAACACAGTGACTAAACTACCTAGTAGTTAAAAGTAAAAAGAAAAGAAATAATTACAAGGATTTAAAACCAGTGAAAATCAAAAAGCTTTCCAAGAATCTAAATTAAGAAAGTTTAAAAAGGATTAAGGGAGCAGATGAAATTGAAATATTATTTATTTTAAATTAGTTTCAAATTAATCAAATAAATAATACATATTGTGGAAACTATTTGAACTTACTAAAAAGGATAGTTGGTTTTGTTAAACATGGAGAGAAGGGAAAATTGCAAAAGTATGTTGTCAGAATTCCAGCAGTTACCCCAATTAAATCATGAGTCTTGAGCCACACTCCCAAAACTTCAAAGGATTTATTGGAAGAATATATCTCCTTGATCTGGGTGTAGCTGACTCTGAGACACATAATTCACTGTCACCCTTGAATCTGCTTTTCCCCTCACCCCTCTGAGTGTATTATAATTCATATTCTCCAACAAAACACGTCCATAGCCAAGAGTTATCAGTCCTGCTCTCCAATTAGATTTTTGCACGGCGGAAGCTTCAGTCATTTAATCAGTCTCTGAAGAAAATATGAATGGAATGTACTTTCGATTCCACACCGTTGCCTGCTCTTTGAAACTCCCCCTACTTCTTTCTGTTGCCAACTATAAAACTTGTACAGAAAATGTTTTATGATTTGACACATGTGACTACATGAGCATCAAATAGGACAAAAGAGGTAAAGATACAGAAAAAAAGGGGAGGAATCTCTAACTTTTATTTTGTGGATAACATATTAAAGAATGGAAATGGCTGCTACCAGAAAAGCAGCAAAAAAAAGCTGGAGAGCAAACAGAGCAAATAAGTGAAAAAGGAATGTCAGAGATTTTACAAATATTGTTTTGAAACATTGGGGAAGAATGTTACAGCGTAAGTGTTAAAGAGATACAGTTTCATTTGAAAGGAGAATAGAGGAAAGACTTACAAATATGGAATAAATGATGAATAAAAGTGTTGAAGAATCTGTGAAACAAGTGAGTTAGGGAGGTTAAACAAATTACAACAAAATGAAAATGTTGGAAAATAAAACCGAAACAGTAAGAAATAGAAAAAGATTTAAATGTTTCACTGTGAGAGAGGAAGTATTTTAAGAACTGTTTCTGAGAAACCTGAAGAAGATATTAGAGAGAGGGCTTCTTTAAAATAAATTTTAATAACATTTTTTGGGGTGGAATGAAGAACAGATGGATGCAGAAGTGGACAAATTGTACAAAATTAATAGATTATGTGTAAAGCTTAGAAATGTACCAAGAGATATATTTGTGCATTTTGTCAGTAGGAAATCAGTTTTTACAATAATATTTCAATTAATATTTAATAGATAAATATTGGAAAAATGGAAGCCTCCTTAATTAACCAACAATTAGTCCATCTAATATGTTTCACAAAGGGACCTCACTCACAGTAATATATAACCCCCAGGGCCATCTCACAAATACCATTAGAACTGAGAAAAGTGTCAAGCAAGGCTGAGTATTGCTCCCATTCTTATTTAATTTCCATATGAACTCAGTGATGGGCCATCTCTTCAACACAAACTTTCACACTCCAAAACATGGAAGACCCATCTCTGCTCTACTCTACTCTATACAGACAATGCAGCAATATTTTCAAGAAAATATATTGGCCTTAAAAGAACATGGAGAGTATTAACTCAGTCTTGCAAGGAAAACCAGTTAGAAATCAATTTACAGAATTTAACAAAAATTTGATAAATAAATATACCTGCAGCATTCAAATTATTAGAAGCCAAGCGAATAGTACAACTTCTTTATAATGCTCAGCTGTGCCCCTTCTTCAATTTGGCAACATTCAAACTTGTTCAATCCAAATTTCTAAGGTCAGCCCTTCAAGTCTCAAGATGTGTTTCTGAAGCCTCCCTGAGACTAGAGAGAGGCTTCATGAAGTGAAGGCTAAAGTGTGGATGACCATACCCAACTGTTGGTTTAGATTATCTTTCTTTCCCCATTAACTATGAGGGATTATTGCTTATCCAATGTCTGTACTTCAGAGACATTTGTGGCAGCCTCATCTCACATTATTGCTCTTCCCTCTGTTTCACCTGTTAACTAAAAACAAAATTCCAAATCTTTTCATTCATTCTTTATAAGCAAAACTCCAGTAAGGATTGTCAGATATTACTGTCATCTTAACCTCGACCAAATAAGCCAGCTTTCTATTATTTCCCTATACATTTAAAAGATTTTGACTTTTAATCCATTCAAATAGATTACTGTAGTTGATTTCTTGTCATTTTTGTTTTATTCTTCTCCCCAAAATCTTTCAGAACTTTAGTAAGTCTCTTTTGTACAATCTGATAAGATGAATTCAGTATTTTTATTTTGTCACTCCTCAAAAAAATCCTTCAAAACTCTGACAGGTCTCTTTTGTACATCAAGTAAAACAAAAATATCTACATCTCCTTTCTGGTTTGATAGTTGCATATGTCACTGAGATACTGAAGCATCATCCTGTTTCATTTGAAAGTCCAGTACATCCTTTTCTGCATCCATCTCATTATTTGCCACATTTATATCCACTTTCAGATTAATTTCAAACTTATCCAGAGTGTCTTGTTCTTCTTGCATTGCATCCTTAACACTTCATCTATCCATCATTTCCAATAATTTCAAAGCTCATCTGTCACAAATTTTCAAAAACTTTTGATAATTTTCCATCAATAAGTTCACTATTAGAATAGTCCCTTGCATTCTGTTGTTATCCTCTAGCTCCCTCTAGTTTCCAGCTTTTAAAGCCCTACTACCTTGCTTAATAACAATTTTCAATGCTTTTAAAATTGTATTTAAAATTCTAGGAGCTCACCAAGCGAATGTACTATTGCTTGCTCTTCCAAAGGAATTTAATCCTTCCAAAGCAGCAGAAAAAAATGCAAATCCAAAGTGATTATGATTTGGTCATGTTCAATGTTCTTTAAGAAGATTGTGTTGTGCAAAATTGGTTCCTCTCTCAAACCCCAGGCACTGGACCCATAAGCACCACAAAATGACAATTACTGTGGTTAACTCATGAGCAGCAGCTGGGTGGAGTCATGAGGGTTATCTTAAGGTCTCCACTTATTCTAGGAAAAGATAAGTGGCTTGGATCTTGTATCCAGGTACCAACTACATCATAACACCATGTTACCCAAAAATCACTTAGCTCATCATGGCTTTCAACAAAGTCTCAACAAATTCGTTCTGGAATATTGAATGAACTATTTAAAAAAGAAAGAAAAAAAACATTATACAAAAAGTATTTAGATAACTTTCCTTTTCATTATGCTATCTTCTCTTTATTTGTTGTTCTGAATTTCCTTAAATTTTATTTCTAATGAATATAAAATTAATATTTTAAAAAGTTAACAATCGTAGACCTTGTATAGCCAAAAACAGATATTAATTAAATCTTTTTTGGAGGGAGGCACTCCTTCATGCATATGAAGCTCTGGGTTTGTGTCTGATTGTCTTCAGTTTGACCTGATCCAGATAATGGCAAGATTGAGGAAGGATTGTTTGTCTATTGTCCCAGGTGAAAGGCACCTCCTGCAGCAGTGTGTTGGATATATTCACTGTCTTGAGTTATTTGTAAAAATAATAAAGGCAGGATACAAATTAAAAAAAATGACTCCAGATTTCCTGTTTAACCATGATGTTCTACCCCAAGCAGTTTTTGTTTTTGTTTTTTTGAAAAAAAATTATTTGGGTTTTCACAAAGACAAAATACAAATAAAACATCTTTTTTGAAAATAGCATGGTCCCACGGAGGTATCACTAGTCTGTCACTCATGACGACAAGATTACAAAACTCAATTTCATGCTTCATTTTTATAACTCTATTCCATAATCTTATTACCATTTTATATTTCTAGATAGTTTTCCCCCTCTTTTAATTTTTCTCAATTTTGTTTCAATTATCTCATTTCAATTCAAATCAAACCATTAATTATTTATACTTTTCTCTGTCCTGTTTCAATTTTCATATTATCTTTTTCTTATTAAGCAATTTTTCCTGTAGTTACCAATTAGAGTATGACACATTATTTATATCGTTTAATTTTATTCCATTCAAACTCATATTTAAGCTTCAATGTATTGCTTTTAGCATTATAGTGCATTCCAAATATAATACAAAATTCCGAATCGGATTTTGTTGGGTAACATTCTTAAAATAGACACTATATCATTCTTAAAAAGAATATATATATATATATAGGTATATTACCCAAAGACAATAATTGATCCTCAGAAAACGAAGGCATATACGAAGTTCCCCGTGTACATCGATGCCCAGCCACATACATTTGGAACAGACTAATAGAAAGTAAATAAGACGCCGCCTAGATGAAACAAAAAATGCAGGTTAAAAAAGCTGGAACAACCTCCTACTAGTCCAACCATGAAAACACAGGTCACCACAAGCGAACTCAATGGCACTAAAAACCCTAGAGCCACTATAGAAACCCCAACCACAGAATCATCAGAGAAGCCATAGAGATTAAAAAAGACTGAAAGCATGAATAGACGAGATGATTCAGCAGCACTGGTAATCATTTGGGAAACCTGCATCTCAAATAGAGAAGAGTTGGCTACCTCACAAAACAGACAAACACCTGAGCACAGACAGCTCGCCTCTGATGCCTCCAACCAAACACCTCCGCCCCGCACCTGAGCACCAGACAACTCCCCTCTGTATGACCCTCCAACTCAAACACCTGCTCCCACACTGGACGCGATGACAGCATCTAGAGCCCGTCTGTAGTGCCTCCAAGCTCAACACCGTCCCAGTCCACCAGGCACCAGTGTGAAACCTAGCTTGCTATGACACAGCAAGCCGTGCCTTTCACACGAACGCCAGCTGCAATACATGAAAGCCCCAAACACAAGAACAGAGTGATTGCCAGCCAGATCAAAGCCAGCAAAACAGACAAAGAAAAACCAGAAACACCAATCAATCAAACTCCAATCACACGAGTGCCAATCTACAAGCTGACACAGACAGGCAATAATCCAATCAAGAATGACCAGCCTTGAATTGAAACCAGGAGGCTGTGAGACCCACTCCATATGGAGGCTTGATGTGGCGGATGGGATTCTGCTGAAACGTTGCTGAACTTTAACAGCGCACTACAATGACGGGGGTAATACCCGAGGAAGCTGGAAAACAGCGCACACACAACAAACACACACACACACACACACACACACACAGACACCACACAACACACCACAACATATATATATATATATATATAATATATAATATATTATAATATATATATAATATATATATATTTAAAGTTTTTTCGCGCGGACTATACATGTGTGCTGTTCAGCTTCGCTTCGGGTATTATCCCACGTCATTGTAGTGGCTTTAAAGGTTGTAGCAACTTTCAGTCCAGAATCATCATCTGCCATCATCAGGCTTCTGTATAAAGTTGTAGTGTGGGTCAGGCGTTCTCACAGCCGCTTGGTTTTAAATTTTGAGGCTAGCCTATTATGTTGCCCAGAACGTTTTGGTTTTTTTATCTACATCCTGATTGAGTTGGGATGTTGGTCCTGTGTTTATTGGCTGGAGTTTGATTGGTGTTTCTGGTTTCTTTCTGTCTGTTTTGTAGCTTGATTGGCTGCAACACTCTGTTCCTGTAATTGGAGGCTTTTCAGTGCGCTTGGGCTCCATGGAAAGACGGCTATTATCTATTAGGAAGGCTAGGTTTTCATCATGTGCCTGTGGAGGGTGTGTTTGTAGCTGGAGTATCAGAGGAGTCTGTTTGTGCCCAGGTGTTTGCCTGGCTTGTGCGTGTGGAGATTTTTTATTTGAGAGTGCAGGCTTCCAAATGATTGACAGTCTGCTGGAATCATCTCTCTATTCTTTTTTTCTTTTTTCAATCTCTATGGCTTCTCTAATGATTCTGTGGTTGGGGGTTTCTATAGTGGCCTAGGGTTTTAGTGCCATTGAAGTTGATGTGTGTGACTGGGTTTAATGTGTTGGACTTAGTGAGGAGGTGTGTTCCAGCTTTTTTACTGCATTTGTGTTCATCCAGGTGCGTACTTATTCTTACTAGTGTCTGTCCAATGTATGCTGGCCAGGCATGATGGCACAGGGGACTTCATATATGCTTGGTTTCAAGGTCCAATTTTGTCTTTGGGTTTCTAAGGATGGCTGCTATTTTTTTTGTCTGTTTTGAGAGCAGTCTTGATGTGAGCCTTCTGTGAGTATTCTTACTGATTTTGTCTGTAGACCTCTTATGTAGGGCAGGAAGACTGAAAATTTCTTTTCAATTGAATATCATACTTCTTTGGGAAACATTATAAACTTCCCATGATAATTCTGTTTTTTCCCATATTTCTTACTTATATTTTTGTAAAATCATTACTAATTCAATTAAAAATGTTCCCTTTTAATTTCCTCTCAATCATTTTAATTCTTTATCAACAAACATCCCACTACATTACAATAATATTTTATCCATCATTATATATTCTGAAATTATTTTCTATTTTCGTAAAATAAACAATGCTATCTTATGTACTTTACAGAATCCCCTTTACATTAAATGTTCACCCATTTTTCTCTAAAGACAAACTTAATGGTTACAACCTTATATCTTTTCCCTGTATCTCCTATTTCTTGATTTCTGTCTTTTTTACAACTCTGTATTCCTTGCCTTCTTCCCCCTCTCTTCTCCCTCCCCTTTTTAGCCCCTCAATCTCTCTACTTCTAACTCTCTCAGTTCTGTATCCCCTCTCTTCTGTTGCTTCTAATATTATACTTACTTTCAAATTCTTCTTCTCTTTGGGTTGTTCAGATACCTTTTACTCTCTTTCCCCTTTTCTTTGTCCCTCAGCTTAAATTATTTGATCATTTAAAGATATAGCTATACATATATCTGTCCGCAGTCTCTTCTTGCTTCTGCTCAAGCGTTCTTGTTGCTTCTCATAGTTCCAGATCTCAAATTTCCGTAAGAATTGAGAATACAAGCCCTTCTTGTGCAATCTTCTTTCCATTTTTTAAGTTCCGTTTTTCAAGTTTTCCAAAGAGTCAATACCAATTTTAAAAAACTTTTAAATAAACCCCAGTTAATTTTATAATCACCAGATGCAAAAAATCAAAATCAACAAGTAATCCAATAATCCAAGGCTGTTTCTTCTTTGCTTCATTTTTTTCCACTTTCATCTTCCCTGGGGTTTCTAATTAATTTTGTTACCCACAGTTCCGAATATAAATGTACTTGAGGAATCTATTAAAATTTCACTGTGAATTCCTTAATTACAAGTTCCATTTCTAATTCCAGGCAGCTCTCCTCCATTTTTCCAGATCCTGCCCTTCTTATTCTTTTTTTTTCCTTTCCCAGTTTTTAAAAAACTTTTAAATTCCACCAAAACTCTTTTTTATCCCCTTTGACTTTTATTTTCAGCTTAGATGCCGATAATGTCAAAGTGGATAGTTTTTTCAAATTGTCTTGCTTAAGTCTCTTAGTGTCCAGTAAATAAGGAAGGGAAGAAAAAAAAACCTAAACCTAATCCTTTCCCTTCTCTCTCTCCTTCGCAGCTTCAAGATCTTCTTTGAGAACAATGTTGTTAAGTTTAAATTCCAAGGTACCTTATTTGTTGCTTTTGCTTTTTGACCCGGTCAACCAAAACTTTCTCTTTTTATCTTCCTCCTGCACATTCTTTTCCGTTCGAGTTCTTCTTTGTGGTGGCCACTGCTGACCACTGCTGCAAGCGCCTTCGGGAAAGGGAGTAATGGCCAGCTGGAAGGAGAGATGTGGCTCTCCTCAACCCTGCAGGCAGTCTCCCCCCTCTTTACCACCTCTACAGGGTGGCTTAGCTCCGAAACCATCCAGCTCGGGGCACTCCAGCAGCAAGCACGGATCAAAGCCTTGGAGAGACGAGGTTTCAGTCTGTCACCGAAGAATCTCAAACCAGAAGCCTATCTACCCCAAGCAGTTCATTTTGTTATAGTTATTGAAATAAAAATAGATCCTTTATTGGTATGCTAGTGCTGGATTTATATTAGTATCTTGTATACAAAACTACCCCAAGCAGTTCTGTATGCAAGATACTAATATAAATCCAGCACTAGCATACCAATAAAGGATCCATTTTTATTTCAATAACTATAACAAAATGAATACTTGAGGAATAACATAGTTAAACCAAAAAAGGGACCTAAGATCTATATCAAAGCGCCAGTAACATTGATCAACAAGCAAAAAAATAACATAGACAGTATCTGTAACAACACCAATGAATAAAGTGATTCTGAAAAGAAATAACATGCCTGATGCTTCAGCTAATACTTTCCTTGATAGCTTAAACCTTAACTTACAGAGAGATGACTGAAGTCTCTGGCTTAGTCAAGAAATATGGCTTTACAATCCTTGCTAATCCTTACTAATCCTTCCTAATCTGAAGATTTGTAATTAACAGTTGATTGTGGAAAACCAAACTTACAGCTGCTTCTACCAATCAGAATCACATCATCCCTGCTTCTTACAGGTAGAAGACAATTTATCTGTTCATAGGAATGACTGTACTTTTCCCATTAGGTAATATCAGCTCTTATGTTGTAAATCTCAATAGCATCCTAACTACAGTATATATTTTACAAGACAATATTATCCTGCAGTTTACTTCTTCCTAGTACAAGAAATGAAATGGAATTATAAAATCAAACTAGATGCCACACACATTTTCATCTAATCAATTTATCATGAATCTTTTTTTTTCTTTAGAAAAATTGACCAGTCCTTTATTTAAATTATTATTTTACTTGGTAAATCCAAAAACTATAAAATAAAATTCTATGCAGTTCTAAAAATGCTTTCCTAATAGTGAGGAAAGAATATATTAATGTCTCCTAGTCTTATTCCATATGTACTTATAAATATTCTCAACTATACACATGTGTATACAGTTTGCATACATGTATATATTATATGTATGCTAATCATATTTGTGGATTTTGTGGAATTTTACTTCAGTTTTTCCATCAAACAACTTTATTTCGAGAGATGACAGAAATATTACAGAAAAATGAAAGAGCATAAAGTCATATGCAAGTACAGCAGCTATTGATAACATGGCCTCAAAACTCTTGGAAAAAACATTGTATGTAACCACAGTATATCTTTGATGGAATATCATATCACAACATTTATTTACAAGCTCAATGTTCTTTTATTGTAAAATAATGCCTACAGATCACCTGAAATGCTCATACAAATTTTGTCTGTGAATGTAAGCTATTCCAAACCTACTTCATGGCAATACTTTTGAGTTTCAACTGTACAGTAATCAGTCTTCAGGTTTTCAATGAATTCAGTCATTGAAAAATGCCTTTTTGTGGAAGAATATCGTTAAGAGTACAACTAAAGCCCATGTCACACTGCACCAACGGATGCAAAGAGGATGTAAAACGGACAAAAAAGCTTGCCATGGTTAACGCGATGTACCACTGCCTCCGTTTTTGCTTCCCTCTTATCCGTCCAGCATCCGTTTATTGACGTTTTCATGCCGCTCAGAAAGTTTTCAGCTGCTCAAAAAACTTTTTTCCGCGAAAATGTATCCAATTCATCCGGTTCTGCATCCACTACGCATCCGCTATATCCGCTAGGCATCAGCTGCGCATCCGCGCACTCGCATCCGCTCGACGGCAGGAGGAAGCGAAATGGACGCGGAACGATGGCAGAACGGATGCAGCACGGAAACAAAGCGTTTAAAACGGAAAAAACGTTCGCAGAGGGGACCTATTTGATATTAAGGATGTCTAGAGGATGCCTAGAGGATACAAAGGGACACCTTATACTGCCCTATAAAAAGGCGGAGCAATCGTCTGCATCTCACTTTCAGACCAGCAGCCCCAGCTGTGCAGACCTCTGCAGCCTTCATCTGACTCTTGCTGCTTCAAAGCATCCAGTCATGTCCAGTGGAATCGTAACACAGTCCTTTTGGCAGCCACCATCCTTCTGCAACAGTGAAAGCCATCTACAGGCTCTGTGAACTCTACTACGGGAAGAAAAAGAGGCGGCCTAAGAAGCGTCTGGGTACGAAGATGGTTCGCGGGGTCAATGACTTCACTTGAGTGCGAGCTCTGGAGAAACGTCGTGGTGTACCATTAAGTAGCCAGACCGACGGAACATCGCCCGACAACCGAAGACTCGGCCTCATGAACCTCATAGCACAAGCACCTACAGCCATTGCTAGAAGTTGTGCACGCGGCAAGTGCCACTGAACAGGTTATACGCTAGGCCAAGGCATCCAAAGAGCAGTAGGCTTACAACACTGTGTGACCAGGACGAGACCTCGGCATCGAATCAGAGGCCTCAGCCATGTTGCGAGGTGGCAGCGCTGACACAGGTGACCAAGGCAACAACTTCGGCCCACTAACTGGCCTAAGTGGATCGTCCACCTGCCTCAGGGACCACTACAGGAGCATGCAGTAGGCTGGAGGTGCCACACAAACACCATCAAGCATTGTGGTCAGAGAAGTGGTGCAGGCCATCATCGAAGAATACCTGCAGGAGCTCCTCCAGTGCCCTCCACTGATGAAGGATGGAAGAAAGTTGCAGAGCAAGTGGTACCAGAGGTGGAACTTCCCCCACACTGTTGGCGCCATAGATGGGAAGCACGTGGCCTGCAAAGCACCACCCAAGTCGGGCTCCACTTTATTTCAACTACAAGGGCTTCTTCAGCATCGTCCTCTTTGCCATGGTCGATGCTGACTACAAGTTCATGTACATCGATGCTCAGGCAGCGGCTCATGTTCAGATGCCCAGGTATAACAATGCCAGTGACCTTCAAGGAGGGCTGGAGGGCAACCTCATCATCGGGCTTTCTAGATCCAGACCCCTGCCCAACGACACGCAAGATGTGACCTACTTCAATCATGGTGATGACGCCTTCTCCTCAGAACCTACCTCATGAAGCCCTACACCTCCAGATGCCTCACCCGTGAAGAGAGGATCTTCAACTACAGGCTTTATTAAAAAAAATCTTCAACTACCAAGACTTTATTAAAAAAAAGAAATGAAGCAAGTGTGTGAATCAAAGATAAACTTTATTGAACAACAAGCTGTAAAAAGGAAAAAGACCCCAAGTCAAGTGTCCAAATAAAGTCCACACCCAGTCTCTGGCAGTTCTTCACAGTCATCGGAGGTTGTGCCCAGTCTCAGGGTGAAGGGTCCAGGTGCTGTGGAGGTGGTTGCTTGCTGCAGTGCTGGTCTGAAGCCCCACTGGGGTGCTGGCCCCGAGAGGACAACAGGTAACGGTGTATTGAGAAAGCTCTCAGATAGCTTGGCTCAGACCCTGATGCTGAGAGGTCTTCCTCCATGCCATGGGTGTCAGCCCAGTACTGATGACAGATGTACTGAGGCCGGGCTTGGCTGTGGGGTGGAGGAAGTAGTAAGTATAGTGGGGCTGTCTGGTCTGCAGCTGGGTGAGGCTGGCGTGGGTGGCATCAATGTCCGTCGTGGCATCATTGGCGTGGATGGCATCGGTGCATCAAGTGGAACCGGTGGCAATGGTGTCACCCGATGACTCTGTGCCTGGACTGGGAAGGGTTCTGCCTGTGCTGCTGGAACTCTGGTAGCCGTAGCCCTGGTAGGTGAGGGGCTGTGGGAAGCCTTTGAATGGGAAGGGACATCCACCTGGGGTGGAGGAGCAGACCTGGACTGGGTGGGAGCAGTTTCCTCTGGATCTGGAGGGTTGTGAAGCAGCTCGGTGATCCGGTCCTTCACCACCTGGTACTGCGGTTCCTCCATGTTCCTGAAGGGTCTGGTTGACATAGGTGAGGAAGGGCTTGCGGTTGGAGGATGAGGAGTCGGTGTGGACCAGCTGAGAGAGGAGATCTATGCTGGTGCGGATGTGTCCCTGATCTCCAGCAGGACAGTGTGGCTCTGCCCTCTCCTGCTGTCTGGCTCTCTGCCTTTCTGCTGGGAGGTGGAGCTGAGGGGGGTGGATGCGGCTACGACTGTGGTGGACCTCGATGTCTCCTTTCTCCACCGCACCAGGGAGTCCCTCCACGCGCTCCACCACGGTTACAACAGCTGTCCACGGGTTCTCCGCCGTGGCACGCTCCACAGAACCTGCCTGGAGACAGGGACCGACTCTCGGCCGGAAGAGGACTGGCTCTCAGCAGGCTGACGAGAGAGAGGATAGAAAGAGGGGCTCCTGGTGCTCCTCGGTGGCGGATCTCACCCTCCAGGAAGCTGCACCTGGCCATGACGTAGGTCTCTCTGTCCGTCAGCTTAACTGTGGCTGGCAGATTTTTACGGTGCAGCTTCCCGTACCAGGTGTGCATATGTTTCCACCAGCCGAGGAGCACCTCCGAAGTGTACTCATACTCGTCCGCCCTCTCTCTCCAAGCAGCCTGCTTCCTTTTGGTGTCCCTGTACACCGGTGTCCCTTCCGCCACAGATAGTCATTCTCTCTCAGCCACTCCAGCACTCATCCCTCGTGTTCCTCCTCATGAAGTATTGCCTTCCTCTCCCGTCCCCGCATACCGCTCTTCCTCCTTTGGCAGGACCAGATGGGCCCTCATCGGAGGGGCCTCCCAGGTGGTAGGGGCTGCTCCTCCACACCACCAGCAGCAGCAGCACCAGCAGGATCAGAGCAGCAGGCAGCAGGATCAGCAGCAGCAGCAGCAGGACCAGGATCAGACAGCAGCAGAGTAAGCACCAGCAGCGCGCAAGACCAGGAGCACGAGCAGGACCAGGAGCACGAGCAGACCAGGAGCACGAGCAGGATGAGCAAGACCAGGAGCATGAGCCATACGAGCAGTATGAGCAAGTCCAGGAGCACGAGCAGGACGAGCAGGACAGGAGCAGCTTCAGCAGAGTAGCAGCAGCAGAAGCACCACCGCCAGGAGCAGCTCAGCAGAAGCTTCCAGCACCAGAAGAGCGAGCCGCAGCAGCAGAAGCCCCAGCAGAAGCAGAGTCAGGGACAGGGGGCGGAGGGTGCCCTGTCCTCTCTTGCAGGGATGGTGGCAGGTTGCTGAGGCTTTCGCTTCTTCCCCATGGTTGTGGGGTTGCTGGCTGGCAGGGAGGCTGGACGCACCAAGGCTGGCAGGAAGGCTTGGCAGAAAGCCTTGCAGGCAGGCAGGCACCAAGGCAGGCACAAAGGCTGGCAGGCAGGCAGGCACCAAGGCTGGCAGGAAGGCTGGCAGGAAGGCAGGCAGCAAGGCTGGCAGGCAGACTGGCTGGCAGGCTGGCAGCAAGGCTGGCAGGCAGGCAGAGAACAAGGCTGGCAGGGAGGCTGGCCAGGAGGCTGGGAGGCAGGCTGGCAGGAAGGCTTGCAGCAAGGCTTGCAGCAAGGCTTGCAGGCAGGCATGCAGGCAGGGCAGGCAAGGACTCGCTGTATCCGGCAGCAGGTCTTTCCTCTGAATGCTGGCCATGTGCGAGCTGCTTCCTTTATATCCGGCGGGCTGACGCAATAAATCCCCGCATGCGCAATTAACGCAAGGCATCCGCTAGGCTTCTGCTGTGCATCTGCTAGGCTTCCGCTCTGCATCTGCTTCATCCACTGTGCATCCGCTCTTTCCGTTCCACGTCCGCTTTGCTGAGGCCCCCGGAAGCCTAGCGGATGTGCCATCCACTCCATCCGCTTCCATCCACTGGGCTTCGTCTCCGCATCCGCTTCCATGCCGCTCTGGCGTCCTCCGGCGTCCGTGTTATCTGCTCCGGTTATGCAAATTTTGCCCGTTTTGAGATGCGGATAACAACGGATGGAACATTTTGCTCGTCCGTTGTGTCCGTTTTGCATCCGTTGGGCAGTGTGACAGGGCCTTAAAAAGAGTAACATATTATGGCCAACCTTCCATCAGTTGCTACAGCACACACTTCTTCATCTCTTGGGGGAATGGGAAATTCCATAGACTGGAGTGAAATATTTCTATTCATAGTCAGATAAAATGCTGGCTTCCATCAAATTGTCATACAGTGATGAGCCACCCCCCAATTTTGAACAGTCTGAACCTCTCAGGCTTAGAAGAGCATTTGAGGCAGGTAGAAGAAATGTTGATGTAACAATAGAAAAGTTAAATGGATACATCTAGTAGCTTTTTCCACATTTTCTCATCTCAAAATGTTCATGTGGGTTGTTCTATGGAGAATATTGAAAAACAAATGCATAAGAATCTGCCTGTTACAAATGAAAATGGTTTATTTCTTCCCAGAAAGATTCTGATTTGAGCAAGTAAAATCTGATATAAAAGCTTGCAATGCCCTCTGAAATACTTTAGTATTTATACCCAAGAATTCAAAGAGAAGATCAAAAACCAAACGGAACAAAACCAAAAATTACTTCCCTCTTTTCTCATTAAAATACAAAATATCCCAAATTGAACTTCCTCGGAAGAGAGTTCCCACCAGTGGAAACCAACATTTATACATCCAAGTATTTGTATCATTCAGCTTATTAATAGAATGGATTCAAAACTATCTAAATGAAGAAACATGTATCTGAAGAAAAGACTTAAAGGGATTTCAAATATGTTTTAAAGTGCAGAGAACAGGGAGGGAAAGCTCTAATCTGTTATTGACATTTGAAGCAGCTTAAATGAATTGGAGATTTTAAAGGATAAAAATTAAAATAGAACAAAAGAAAAACAAAATCTGGTATATATTGCCACTACCCAATTCAAACAATCCCAAAATATCAATACTTGAGTCTGCTCAAAGACACACTTAAATGCCTCCTGAAGGGCTAATATAGAGAAGGATTAGATATACTTCTAGGATAGTAGTGGCTAACCTTTTTGGGCTCCTGTGCTGAAAATTGTATGCACGCTTGGGTGTGCATGCTCACATGACAGCACTCAGGAGGCAATGAGCCCCACCCACAAGCCCCCCACACCTTTACCTGTACTGCGCATGCAGTGCCTCCCAGCTGATTTTCGGCCCATTTGAGGCCTTTTTTCAGCCTCCCTGAGTCTTGAGGGAAGCCTCTGCAGCCTTGGGAGGCCGAAAAACAGGCTTTCCAGAAATTCCAGAAGTACCCATTTTCAGGCTCCAGAGGGCCTCTGGAGCACGGGGGAGGCCATTTTCGCCCTCCCGGGGGCCCCAGGGAAGCCTCTGCAGCCTTTCGAGGCCAAAAAATGGGCCCATTTCAGCACTTCCAGTTTCGGCACTTCCAGTATTTCCAAAAAATCAGCTGGGAGGCATGCACATGCACAGTGCAGGTAAGTTTGGCTGGGTCTCACGTGCCCATACAAATGACTCTACGTGCCACCTGTGGCACACATGCCATAGGATCGCCATCACAGTTCTAGGCCAGGTTGTTCTTGGACCCATTACAGAGCAATACTTTCAGGTCTGTGTCCTTCTAAATATTTGTAAGAATGTTGTAATTTTTATAAATTACAGCTTTTGTGTCTTCTACTACACAGAAGACAACACCATTGCTTCTTCATCACCTGGACTGTTTAATCCTACTAAACTCTGATGTTTAGTATTGATGACAATATATGAGAATCAAAGTCCAATCAAAGCTAAAAACATTGACTTGGGGAGACCGTGATTTGCAATTAAATGCCATTGGATATTTGCTTAACAACCATGTGTTCATTTAACAACCACTTGATTTATTTAATGACTTCATTAGGCTTCATTGTGTTGTTAAGTCGAGGATTATCTACATTCCTGAAAACAAGAACAAAATGTCCCTTGGAAGCAACCTAGCTCAGCCATTAAAAATTAATAGATGTCAATAAAGTACAGACATTTTGTTAATAGAAAATGAAAATAGAACATAGAAACCTTATTCTTTGAGTATGGAATTGTACTGAAAAATGTACCTTTTTGTTTTCCATTATTTTATATTTAATTTTTGAGAAATTGTTTTGAGAATCATCCAGATATTGCATCAAAACAAAGAAATAAAACTTAACTGGCCTAAAATCTTGTGTTTGCATCCAAATTTTCAACCAGCAGTATAGTATAGGTAGCCTGAGGCTGAAATCCTGAACTCTAATTTAGAGCTGAAAAATGTTCAACAGTTAATTGACAAAGGAAACTGTGGGGGGGGGATCTTCAATTTACCCAAAATGAATTTTGTAATGGGTCTGGCAAGGAGAACTGTCAAAGACTGATCTCTTATATATCCTTATCTCTTCCAATTTAACACACTTATTTGTATGCCCATCCTGTCATTCATGAGAATAACAGATAGAAGTGGCAAAATTATAATGGCATCAGTCAAAGAAGAAACCATAAGAAAATTCAAAAGTTCTGCTGTGGAATTAAATTTGATACGTAGGGATTTGAATTTATAACTTGTGCAAGCTTATAAGTCAAATCATTCACACCACTTTACTAAACCTTTCAGAGGAAAAGACTAAATGTAATAATCATAATCTTTATTATGGTCACTAACCATTGAACTAAACCACTGACTTCATAAAAAGAATAAAAGAACAAAGGAACAAAACATAGAGAACCATGATATAGAAAAGAAAGCATAAATGTTATCTAGAGGGAATAATAAAAATGCTTTCAAGTCTCAAACATTTCTAAGGAATCAACAGGAGCATTTACCATAGTATAATAAGTACAGATAGTAGGCTATTAAAAGTAGAAGCTAAATGATAAAAATAAAAGAACCAAATCAATTGATAAGAAAATTTTAAGAGTAAGATACTAAAATGCTGCCTAAGAAATGAAGCTCCCCATCCAATCTGATTTCTCGACTGTAGCAAACTTGGTCTGAAAATTGAGAAAATTCTTTCCTTCGGGTTAAAATTATATCTTTATCCTACCTAGTCATTCCAGGAGAAAAACATCCATTGTGAGGCTTATAATTATCTTCCTTTTTTTAAAGCACAAGAATTATGGTACATAGATTCCTATGGAGTCCTTGTAGCTCATTGAGTTTGGTTGTTTGCTTGCAGATGCTTGGTTATCTAGGCAGGTAACACCACAAAGACTCTGCAGTTCAACCCTGAACTATCTGTAGATAGTCCTTGACTTCCTGCAGGCAATCTTCAACCATTCCTTTACTGACCACTCGAAGTTACAACAGCACTGAAGAAAGTGATTTATGGCTATTTTTCACATTTATGACCGTTGCAGCTTCTCCATAGTTACATCATCAAAATTTGGAAAATTAACAACTGGAATGTATTTATGATGGTTGCAGAGTCTTGAGGCCTTTTGCCTCCTTCTGACAATAAAACTAATGGGGAAGCCAGATTCACTTAACAACTGTGTTACTAACTTAACCATTGTAATGTTTCACTTAACAATGGTGGCAAGAAAGATCATAAAATGGGGCAAAACTTGCTTAACTTGTCTCACTTAGCAACATAAATTTTGGGCTCAACTGAGATCATACATTGAGAATTACCTGTATATTCTCTTCTATATATTCCTGTTCGTAGAGCTAGTGCCATCCTATCCTTTCACAGCTGTCTTTCTTATGACAAATTTAGCAAGCTCTAATCTTTTTCAGTGGTGGTTCTGAAGTACAAACTGCTAACAAGACAGTCAAGCATAATTTCTTGGGCACTTTTTGAACTTTAAAGGCAAACTATGTGCTTTCTAACAGTCTGGCCATTTAAAATAAATAAATAAATAAAGTCAACTATACTTCCTGTTGTTGGAAAAGGTAAAGTGGAACAGGAAAGGCCAATGCAACCAATTAAGCCATGCTGATTTACTCTTTTCGGGATCTTCAGAAGAATGTTAAGTCCACATCTTTAAACTCATAAATATTTAGATAAAAAAGGCTTATCATCTTAAACTGGAAAAAAAGTGAAAATTAGTAGGCTGGCATAGGCAACATTGGGGAATGCACAATGTGAAAAAACAATTCAAACTTGTTCTTTTTCCTGCACGTTTGCTGACTTACACAAGAAAAGAGGGAATAACTTGAGACAAATGAGTAAATCTGTACTTCCCCTCTACAAGTATGTACACTCTATGCACAAACTATTTGGGGCGATCTGTGTTCAGAACTAAAAAATAACAGTTCTGAACAGATCTGTTTCTGCAGTAATGGTAGGCCAAGGTAGCAAAGGCCACATGGGAAGGTTGGAAGAAATGAATGAAATGGGAATGGAAGAGGTCAGGAAAGCTGTTGCAAAGATGGCCAACTGGATTGGTGTATTGGTCTTGCAGAGAAGTAGACAAAGAAGGACAATAGCAGGGGTGAAATTCAACCACCTCAGCCGGGCTCGGGAGAGGTGATAGGGATGATTTGAACAGGTAAAAAAGCCACTCCTGATTGCTATTGCTATTATACAAAGCCACACCCACAGAGCCGGTAGGGAAAAATTTTGAATTTCACCCCTGGACAGTAGCAATGAATAAAAGAAAGTAGGGAAGGTAAGTTGGTGGTCAGACTGCTGGGCAGACCAGCAAAAAGGCCCTGCAGAACAGTGGTGGGATTCAATTTTTTTTAATACCAGTTCTGTGGGCGTGGCTTGGTGGGCATGGCAGGGGAAGGAGACTGTAAAATCTCCAGTCAGAGGTGGTATTTGCTGGTTCCCCAAACTACTCAAAATTTCTGCTACCATTCTCCAGAACTGGTCAGAACCTGCTGAATACCACCACTGCTGCAGAAGGAGACAATGGGTAAAGTTCGGAAAGCTAAGGATAATTGGGAAAAATAAAATTTTCTTGTCACATGAAAATATAGTTTTCATTCTCATACATGAACTTCAGTATTCAAGGTGAATGGGAGGAATATTTAAAAGTTCAAAAATGGAAAGGTGTCTTTTTTTTCCTTTTCTTTCCTTAAAAACTAGCCTTCATATTGAAAAGACAGATATTTTAGTTTATTGCAGCATATCATTGAATATGTATGCATGAATCTTTCTGAACCCATTATAACAGAATAAATATTGCAAATATGTTTTTTCCATGTGTGCGTGTTTTTTTCCTGAGGGATAATGCCATTCATTTTCAGAAATACATAACTGGAAAAAGAAGTAGGAATGGCATTGCTTTACTTTAATTTTAATTCGTTTGTGTTTCATTCAAAGGACACTAAACAACATATTATTGAAATTATGAAGAAGTACATGAGTCTCCCAGCATTTTCTCCCTAATATCCTCAGCTGCATAAGTAAAATGAAGACAAGATAATACAATTAAAAAGAAACCTAATAGTGTCCCCACATGGTCTGTTTTTTTAAATATTGTAATCAGATGTTTATTCTTGTTTATTACAGCCATATTTTTATAGAGCACTAGAATTTTTCTTAACACATCCCCTTTATCTTACATATATCATCTATGAAATCTATAGTGATTCCTTGGGGCCTAGGCACCTATTCCTATGCCTAATTTATTAAATTTAAGATATTTTTTTCTTTGAGCTAATATTGTGAACTTTTTTGTGACTCAGCTATTTAAATCTATTCATACAGCAAGTAAAAGATAATATAATCTACATGAATATTTGTGTTGTTAATCTATAAAATCTTCACATAATTCTTAGGATATTCAAACATTGCACTAGTTTATCCTAGATTTACAGACAAAATCTAGCCAACAAACCTCGTCAAAAGATTGCAAAATGTGCCTCCGGAACATTTAATCTGTCATAAATATATGCCAGTTACCAACTGTTTGAATATTGATCATGGGACCACAATAGTCATAAGTGAGGAAAACAGTCATAAATCATTTTTTTCATTGTAACATAGAATGGTCACTAAACAAATGGTTGTAAGTTAAGGACTATCTGTATAATTTTTCTAAAAAACCATCTCAAGAAAGGATTTCAAAAGCAAATATTCTTCTTACCTCAGGAGTTCTTCCAGCTTCCGTATCTTCTTATGTGAGTCTATTCTCTCTTTATCGAAATCACTCTGAATTCCATAAATCTAATTTTGAAGGGTGGCAAAAGGCAGAGTTAATTCTAGAAACCATGTGACAAGTGACATATCCACATATCCATCGTTCAGACTTGGGACTACTGAGATTAGCTCTGTAACTACAATCTCTGCAGGGCTTGACTTCAGAGTTTGGAAACTTAAGCTAATAAAGAAGGCTACAGACTAAGCATTAACACATATATATCAATGCAATCACATATTGTAATTATCTGTCAGAAATATTCTGGTACATTCTATGCTGAGCAGGATCTGGACTATATAGCCTCTAAAACCTCTTCCTTCTACAATTCCATGATCTATGTCTTATTCAATACTGCAGGGTTTTATTGTTGCGATGTTTTAATATTGCTGTTTAGTAGTGAATTATTTTTAAGTTTTGTTACACTGTGACTTTTGTTAAGACTTCAGTTACACAGAAAATAAATGACTTCTCTAAAGAACTGTTTTGAACTACAATTGAAGTCATGCTAATAATATTGCATGACTACATTGCTGTATCTAAAATCTTAAAATGTAATATGCTTGCATTGCAAATGGTATGGACTTGAAAGCTCTCTTTCTCTTTCTGTAACAGCTGTTTTCCATACTGACAAACCATGTCTGCAAAAAAACGGTTGTCTTTTCACAACACAAAGCTACTATTGTCAAAAAATGTAATTATTATAATATTTGTGTGGGTATGTTACATCTTTGAATTGTGACTCTTGAAATATGGACCGAAGATCTAACAAACCATAGCTGTTTTCAGAATAGTGTTCACATTACCTCTATAATCAATGTTGAATTACAATAATCACGAAAGACAGCTATGTTTGTCACACAGGAAACCAACTTAATAAAGTGTGGCTATTCTATCTTACCTAGATTAGGTGTGTCTAATCTGCCTGGCAGCAACTTAAGAGTCCTCAAACTTGTAGCCCTACTAAATTCTTGTCACCTAACCAACTTTAGCTTTCAGAGGTAGATTATACTTCATGTACTTCAGTTTAAAAAAAACAATAATAGTATTTGTCAATATTTATGTTAAAGAAGTAAACATCTGAATTCTAAATAGCAAAGAAAATCTATTTACAATGATACTGGAGGTTCGGATAGTGTGATTTAGCACCATTTACTTCCTATCTCTCCCCAATTTCAAATAAAATAAATTCAAAGAAACAAGTAAACAATTTATTTCTAAAACATAGCCTACCCAAGTAGGGTAATCTAATAAATCAAAACAACAAACTAAAAACCAACAGTGAAAATGATACATTGATAAGACAATAAGACAACACTGATAAGACAACTTATCAATGTGTCTAAAAGGCTTCACAATAGGGAGAATCACACATTCTCATTCATCTCAGGAAAAAAGCCATTGGTACCACTGGAATAGATGTGGTCTTTAAAGGATGCAGGACAGGATGCAACCCTGATCTGAACTGTTAAATCAGGAATTCAAGGGAAAGGGTGTGGGGGGGGGGAATACAAAAACAGCACTTCGGTGGGCACCTACTAAATAAAGAAACACCATGGAATACAGTGAGGTTAGTATAAATGAAAATAATAGCCACAGAGATGTGACTGAGACCAAGATAAAACACAGCCAGTGATGCTCATTGCCAGTAACCTTGTCAGTGATATCTGGTGATCAAGGATCTTAACTATTGCTGAACATGATTTTTAAAAATCTAAGATATAAAATTCATTTTTGTTAAATTTTACTGAAACATAGCTAAGTAGTACTAATATATTTCTCAGGCAAAATATAAAGGTTCTGAAAATATCAGTAGGTTCATTCTTGCTTGACATTTATTTTTAGAGCTTCTACATTCACCAATTTTATATTCCCCCTGTGCCCAATACTTCCATATTAGAGTTTATATGAGTAAAATTTTATGGCCTTTACATGATATTCTGTGTACACAAAAACAGTATATTTCTTGATTACCTTTCTGTCATGAATTCTCTCTAAATCAGCTTTTTCTTGTAGAAACATTTGCTCTTGTTCCTGAAAGTAGTTGAGTCAATAAAATTACTATTGTTCCTTTTTCATCATAAACTAAAATATAATCCAAGAAATAATGAATCTTATATTTCAGTGGGAAGTTCAATAACTCAGAGCAGCTAATCAGTTAGAACAGACAAAAGATTTGCCAAGGAAAGGGATGGGGAATCGAGTTGAGAATCTCCTCAGTTCTAGTTTCATATAAAAACTATGTATATAACCTTTTGGTTGAAAGCATACAGAATCGTTCTTGGCCTTTTGGCTTTTCCCTTAAGCTTATTGGAAAGTTCTCCTTCTCCATCTTTCCTCATCTCTTCATTTCCTGAGGCAGTTTCTACCACCACATCATTCCTTGAGTCTCTATTGCCAATGCCTCCCCCCACCCCACCCCCAGGTAATCAGGTGCTTTCTTTAAATGGTTCCATCCCTCCCCTGCCATATGCAGGCATACTAGCACAGTAAAGTATATATATGCATGATATGCAAAATGTGATATCTATGCAGTGCAGGTCTGCCTCAGCTGACCTGCACTGGAAGTGGTAATTGGAAAGTTCTGGATTAGGTCTGGGCTACTGATAGTGCAGAATTCTATATGCCATCCAATACAGTCAGACAAAAGAATGCTGAAAGATGTAGGGCAAAAAATTTAAAAGACCCCTGCTATTAAGAATTAGAACAAAAGCCGAGAATGCTTACAATGTAGCAAAAGGCAACAGATTTATGCTAATGCACTAATTTATACAAATGTTAAGATAGACAGGATGATAATTTTCACTGAATGCTTTTTTATTCCACTGATAAGCATACTTTTCAAATCATTCCACAAGAAAAAAGAAAAACAGCTTTAAAGGCTGAAATAAGAAAGTATTCCATTATTTTTCCTCACAATATTGTCAAGGCTTCTCTCTCTCAAAAAAGTGCTCATCATTCCGCTGAATAAAAAAACAGGGCTCACCTGCAGTTGTTGCTGCCTTTGATGGTCCAATTCTAGTAACTGTTGTTTTAATTCAGACACACACTGCTTTAAGTCCTCTGTCACATCTGATGTCTATAAAGATTTAATGAAAATGGAAGTGTTTGTCTCCAATTCATTTGGGCAGAAATAGCTATACTTTTCAAAGTTATGTTTTAAAAGATAAAATGATTGAAATACTCCACTTGTCCAATCATTCTCAGAAGACATGCTGAGAATCCTTCCTTTCTGGGGCATTTATGCAAACTGGACTGGACAGCAAGTACCAGCACTACACTTCCTCTGTAACAGCCAGTGTATGATGGAACAGTGTCTTATTATTTCACAAAACTGCCACAGGCAGTCCTTGGATTATGACCACTTGGTCAGCAACAGTTCAAAGGTACAATGGCCCTGAATGTGGAGATATTATCACAGATCTTCAGAGTTCCAGCCATCATAATGTCCTCAATTAGGTGATTGCGATCCAGGTGCTCCAAGTCTGATTCACAGTTACAAAGTCACAACAGGCCACAATCACATGATCATGATTTCCAATACTCCCTCTCAGCTTCCACAAGTAAATAGGGAAGTCTGTAGGAAGTTGTAAGTCATAATTATGTGAGATCCTCATTTGACAAACTATGTGGCCCTTGTTTAATTAAAGCAGGGCTATCAAATTCCTGGCCCGTGGGCTGGATGCGTCATGCGCTGGCCATGCACACGCCCGGTTTTGCGAAGAAGAAAGTCCTGATATGTCACGTGATGCCACTGTGACGTGAGTTTGACACCCCTGAATTACAGGTACTGAAACTGCTGGAACTGCGACATCATGGGACATCTTGTTTTTCAACCATGTAAACTAAGTTCCTGGTCCCAGTTGCTGTCATAATTTGAGGACTAACTCTAAGAGAAATTTTTGTTTATTTAAGGTTAAGATTGCTTGTCTATGAATTTATGGTTTTCTGTACCTAAGTATTTGTATAATTGAGGGAGGTGGACATGCTGGTTTTCCTTTGTTACTGTACTATATATTGCCTGCGGAGTTGTTGGATTAATTAACAAATATAATAAATACTTAACTGAAAGGTATGAAAGCTTTTAAATGCAAACCTTGTAATTTGATATAGCACTGACTGGATATGTAATTTAGAGCTGCTATCCATTCAAACTACGAGAAGTCCTTCTATTCTAATCTACGAGATGCAGGTATGGCAGGAAAGATGCTTCCAAAAAAGAGTTGAAGTGCACTAGGAGTGGGTGCCATATGCAAGTAGTCCTCAATTTATGACCACAAATGAGCCCAAAATTGTCAGTGCTGAGCTAAGCAAGACAGTTAAGTGAGTTTGGCCCCATTTTACAACCTTTGTTGCCACAGTTATTAAGTGAATCACAGAGTTGCTAAATTAGTAACACTGTTGTTAAGTGAATCTAACTTCCTTAATGACTTTGCTTGTCAGAAGGTTACAAAACATGATCACATGACCCCGGGAAACTGCAAGCATCATAAATACATGGCAGTTGCTAATTTTGATCACATGACCAGGGGGATGCTGCAACAGTAGTGTGAAAAATGGTCACAAGCACCTTTTTTTAGTGCTGGTATAAATGTGAATGGTCATTAAACAAATGATTGTAAAGAACTACCTCTATGCTCAAAGATATGTGATTTAACGGTATTCTTTGGCTGACCTATTAGGGGTATATATTCTTGGCCTCATATACTCCTGGTGTGCTTTAACTCAGAAAGGTGGCTGGAAGTGGATGATCAATTTAGTGAGAGTGGCAAGGATATCATTCCATACTGCATGGTAGAAAGCAATGTTAAGCCACTTCCACATTTTACTATGAAAACCAAACGGAGACAAGATAAAGTGACTGAGTGTCAGATGATGGGCCCCTTGGGTCGAATGCAACTTAATATGCTTTTGAAGAATGTCTGAGGATCTTTCAGTACCTAGTGATGCTTTTGATGTAGCTAGATTAAAGCTTTTCAGACATTTAGTTGATGTTGCCATACAGGCAAAGCAACAAAGACAGCACTGCAGTGGAAGCATGGAAGGTAAAAAGTATGAGTGCAAGAAAGTTCAACACAGTGAAATATAAAATAAATTGACATCTTATATGGCATCAGTGAATTGAAACAGAGTGGAACTGAACACTCTCAGTCAGAATATTAAAACTGTTTACTACTCACGACATAAACAAAAAAATAAGGACATTGCTTTCATAATAGGAAGGATACAGTAAAGATAATACATTGTGGATACAAAGCTGATGTAATGATCAAACAATTTCAATGATCAAACAATTTCAATCACAAATAATTTTTTCAGACATGTCTCTAATATAATAGGTATTTTAAGTTTCAAATCAAATAATTTATCAAAATCAATAACCAGATCTAAATACAATTCAGAACATTCTTTCAGTGAAAAAAGGGAGTGTGATAAAAGTAGCCAATGTTCAGAAAACAGGAGAAAAAAGAGAGCAAAGGTAAGACCAGCAGATAAGAACTAGAATGTCAGACCATATTTAAAATATGTCACGCAGCAGAAATTCTGAGAAATGTTTAACTGTCAAGCATGAACAGAACTATACTGCTATGTAATAATTTAGTGAGGTAATAAAATACCAATATATTAAAACATTGATGTAATTAAAATGTGGTGATAAAATGCAAAAGGTGTAAAAGTAAAACAATTAAGTTCTACTTGAAATAATTTTAGTATGATTTTATTATTTATTTATCACATTTTATATGACCAATCTCACCTAAGTAACTGGGCATTTTACAATAAAAAATTAAATTTCAGAAACATAAACAAGAAAACAAACAAGAAAAAACGAAATAAAAAAATGAATCAGACAAGCAGAATGATAAAAGTATGAAAAAAAGGGGGGAAAACCCAAGAACGGCTTTTGACTTTTAGCATAGATAAAAAATAATCCCGCTTATTCCATAGCAAAGAATAGTCTATGTTATTTCCATAATCTCAAATAATTCTAATAATCAAATTCCAAAATCAAAATTATGTCTCTCTTAGTTCCTTGCAAAAGCCCAAAAGTGAAGTTCTACTGGGAATAATCTGAACAGAATTGACTGTGCTTTGTAATGGTTTTCTATCATCATAATTTAAGGATGTATAAAAGTCTGAGAGGAAGTAAGTATAGTAATCATCTGTTGTCTCCAGCACTTGCAATAAAAAAGAATTATAATGTTGTTTTGAATGTTTTGTACATTCAAGTGTCAATGGGAACACATTGCGCCTAGCCATAAAAAAAATCATTTCATTAACTAAAGATGAAATGAGTTTACAAGAGAAGTTTGATGGTTCCCAGGAACATGTATCGAGTAGGACTCTAGTACTTTGAGACTGTGAGTTGACTTCAGACAAATACTCAATACCAATATTCAATATCTTTGAAACATGGTTCCCTGCTATGAAGACAGACAATGGGAATGGTGGTGGGGATTGCCCTCACCAAACAAACCCCCTCAATCTCTGCCTCAACCCTACCTTCTTCCTGCCTACTGCTGTTGCCCAGAGGTTGGAGGGACCAAGATGAAATAGTTGTACTGACAGGAACAAAGGTGTGGCAGAGATGGGAAACTGCCAGAGGTTGAAGTTGGCACAGAGAAATCAATCCAGTGTTGGAAGCCATGCAGAGCTTGTTTCTATCTTGCCAGCCAGCACAAATCCCTGGATACATATTGGGGGCAGCCAAAGCAGAGCCAAGCCAGAACTGTCATTTGCAGCACTGAGAGACATGGGCAGGACAAGGAACCAGTGGGAGGTGGAAAGCAGGCCTGGAGCCTAACCCAGTGTCTGTCAAAAGGGGCTGCAGGCCACAGCAGAGTGTGTGTGTGTGTGTGTGTGTGTGTGTGTGTGTGTGTGTGTGTGTGTGTGTNTGTGTGTGTGTGCTGAGAGATGAAGACCAGAGGAAACATAGCCATAGGAATCAGCCTGGAGTCATATCTGGAGCCAGCCCAGAAGGGCAACAAGTGGAGACTGGAAGCAAGAACTGGTCCAAAGCCCAGAGAATCAACAAGGGCACTGGCTGAGAAAATAAGCAGCACAGATAAGAATCTAGAGACTAGGGGGAGGAGTGCAAGGCCTAAAGACCAGAGATGGTTTTATTGACATCTTAAAGATGGGCCAGGTTTGTGGTGGCAGAACTCTCAATAATGCTGGAGGCCGGGGTTCAGGGAGTCCAGAAGCTGGAAATAACTTGAATGGTGAGGCCAGACCTTCTAACCAAAAAATTGGCAGTAACAGGCTTTTTCTAAGATTGATAGAGAGAAACTGATCAGGGATTGGGGGAGTACAATAGTCCAAGGACCCAAGGTTAACTTCTAGGTTGAGAGCACAGGAATCACTTGATTGTTTTCCTATAGATGTTTGCTACCCTCTTGTCTGTATGTGAAAAGTGGGGTGGCGGTATGAAAATGGTCCCCTCCCAAGCCAACCAACTGGAGAGACCAACTTGTGGGGGCTACATCAAGTGTGGATTTGTGAAGATTGAGGACTCCCAGCAACATTTAGAGCTACAGCCAAAGTGCCAGAGGAGTATTCCTCCTGCTGCATAGCAACCTCCCTGTCTGAGCTGTCAGAGGCCATCTCAGGGTTGGCAATGAAGAGGGGGTTGTTCCCCTCAGAGACATGCCTAGTTGGGATTAGGGTTTGGCCCCAGCTAAGGAAGAGAGTGTAATACAGTAATCTCTTTTGACCACCAGGGGTCAGGTTTCTCAAGTTTCCAGATATAAGACACTGTTCTTGAAGCTTGTGGGATCAGTTGGGATTGTTGCTACTGTACCAGCTCCCCTGTTGCATAGCAACTTCCCTGTCTAAGCTGCTGGAAGCCATCTCAGGGTTTGCAGTGAAGGCCTACTTCATGGCAGTAAGTGCAGGGAAATGCCACTATTTGCCCATTCTTATTGCATACACAGAGTGCCACTCATTGGCCCTGTTTAGGGTCACCATAGGGAAGAAGAGCTCAAACAATCATTTACAGGACCACGAGGAGGAATTTGTCCAGCACTTGATGAATACAATCACTTAAATTTGTTCTCCGTTGCAGACCAAGCATGGAGTTGGAGTCCATTAGAGATGCTGAGGAAACAGACTTACACAGTTATCTGGGCACACTTATGATGCTGTTGTACCTGAGGAAATGGACAGGAACCTTGGGGCTGTTATTGCAACTATTTGTTTATTAGATCCTAGACCCTCCTGCTTGGTAAAAGCTTTGTGGAGGATAAATTGCACATAGGCCCAGGCAGTAATTAATACATCGCTGAAGGAGAGGGCATTGCCTTGGTCTGTTCTTTCCTTAAGAAACCTTCACTGGATTCCCACCTGCCTGGACAACGTTCCATCCAGTTTCCCACCTCCCCTCTGAGGGAAGGTGGTGGGAAAAGTGGCTGCACTGCAGCTCCAGAGGGTCCTGGATGAAATGTATTATCTGGACTACTTCCAGTCAGGTTTCAGGCCCGGTTATGGAACAAATGGCATTGGTCACACTTGTAAATAATATTTGGTGGTAGCATGATGGAGGTAATGCAACCATCCTTGCTCTTCTTGACCACTCAGTAGCTTTCAGATGAATAAAGTTAGTCATATTTATGACAGCGTATGCAGGATTTAAATTTCAGAAATTAGCACTAAGAATCTTTTGTTTGATCCATCCACATCTACCTTCATTGCAGAAAGAGCATGTTCCTTCTTCATCAAATTTAGATCCACTGCATACTTGCTTTGTAACTGTTTAATGTTCTGTTTATGTTCTTCCATCATGCGCCCTTTTTCTTTCTGAAGTGAATTATGCCTAAAAACATTTGATTACAAAGTGGAGGCATGTCATAGAAGACACAGAGGACCATTTTATCAAAGTAACATTTATCTTTATGTTTTCACACTTAATATAATAATCATAACATTTGAACTGAACTTATAGATTAGTCTAGTCACTTACTGCTGATAAATCCTATTACAGAAGTAAATCAATACCATAATAAAAGTATATAAAATATACTACATATAACAACATATACAGTACATTTAGTTCAAATTTTATTTATGAAACCATGATCTAGATGACATTATAAAACCACTAGAGAAAGATTTATTTTATCTATATCAAAAATAAGTAATTTAAACTGGGTTATCGTGGCATATTTAGTTTAGGTTCATTTCAGTTGTTTGTGAAATAAAACTTTCCCAATTATTATTTCTGATGTTACATGCCTTTTCTTTTTTTCCCCAATAGAACATCACAGGAAATCTTCAGCAAGTAGTAGCTTTTCCATCTTCACCTCTAATTTTGATATTTTTAAAAATTGGAATCAGAAGATCTGATTTTTGTCTAAACTGTTTAATGTTTAATTCACATCGATTCATCTTATCCAAGTGTAAACAAATGAGTTTACTATTTCACAGTAATGAACTGTGGAGCAAAGTAAAGAATGCCAGACCTTCACAAAAGTAAAAATGCAGATTTTATAACTTTTCACATGGTATAGAATTGTTAATTCTACTATAACTCCACATTTACTCAATACCAATACTTAACAAATTGCAATAAAGAATATGCCACCATAATTTAAAGAAAAAGATCATTAACTACCTTGCCTTAATTTCTTCAAGTTCTAAAGATGCAGATTGGTAAGACTGTTCCAGATTATTTTTCTCTTGAGATAATTTCTGATGCTGCAAATGACTTGTTTCAGCTTCCACTGTCAACTGATGAACCCGGGCCTCCAGCTCTTTGACCATCTGGTTCTAAATAACGTGAAAAGCTATATTAGACTTACGTTCATGCACCTGTCAGATGCTATTCATATTCAGTACATTATCTACAGATGTCTCAGATAACTCAGAAAATACCGAGAGATCTCAAAACATAAAAGCAGTTTTTATTATTTAAGAAACATGATGAGCAAGTATACAGTTCCTATTTCATCATCAAGCCAAGTGACATCTATTTTCAAACATATGCAACATCAAGAAGGCACTTCATATTCCAGATGTTGCATTTCATTAACGATGAATCATATTCCTGTATAAATCCCAAATAACTTTTAATATATACTAAAAATAAAGCTATTTGGCAATTTTTGCATTAGCTGTATACATTTAAAAAGGGATGACAGACTTCAAAATAATGAATATTCTTCCATTTAAACAGAGTTTTTCTCCTTAATGCGCTGTATTTTTTTAAGTAAAATAATGTAGAAAGTAAGAGATAAAGAAAATCAGACTTGTACTACATCTACCATACCCAGTAGGGATGGTTAGCTAATAGGGTCTGCTGAGCTTTGGCTATGAATCTCCAGTACAGACTATTTTGGAATAGGCATCTATTTGGTGCCCGTCAGTAGCACTTTAAAGAAGACTATCACAACAGCTGTACAACATCAGTTCAAGATTTATTTATTTATCAGACTTATATGACGAACCTTCTCACAGAAGCAACTCTGAGTAGTGCACAAAAATCAATAAAAACAACAAATATATAAAAATGATCATAAAAATATAAAATCATAAAAATGAAAAGACATTATAAAAATAATGCTGATAAGCTAAATTAAATTCGTAAGATGATTTAGAGTGGGTCTATTATGATGTTAGCGCCATTTGAATTCAAATACACATTTGGGAGGGATCACATTGCTATCATGCAAAACTAGGAAAAGATATAATTTCTTTACGAATGTCCGAGCAAGCACAGCATACTGCCCTGCACCCATTTTGAAATATGTTTGACTTTAGAACCAAAGATCATCACATCTCTGCTTGCTAGTTCCAGCAAGGCATCAGTGGCAGAATAACTATGATTAAAAGTAACCATTCCTGAGTGTACCTTTAGAAAGCATGTTCTCTAGCTCTATGGCCCCCAGCCTTTTGGGCACTAGGATTCTGAAGAGAAAGGTTTTTCCACAGATCGGAGGGGCATGATTTTCCATGCTGCTTACATCCTGTGAATGGGGCTTCACTTGTTTGTGTGGACCTGTTGCTAGCATTCCGCAGATTGGTGCCGGTCCATGGACCTCAGGTTGGGGACCCCCTCTCTAGCTGACTGTCCCCCAAGTCAGCATTTGAAGTTTAATGGCTTGAGGTAAGAAGCAAAGCAAAAATAAAACTAAGTTGCTGCAGACAGAAAGTACTTGGCCAAGGAAGCATTCATATCTACCCAGGAAGATACCACCTTGACTTTTGATGGGAGGGTTCAAGAATTCTAGTGAATGATCAAAATGGAAAACTTGAGCTTCCAGCATGGTCATGCTTACTGGAAAGGGGAAAAGAGTAGAACTAAAGCTTAAACAAATTCAGATGTCTATTTTTTACCCTACTAATTATATAAATCGCCGCTGGAGCGCCCCGAGCCGGATGGTTTCGGGGCTAAGCCACCCTGTAGAGGGAGACTGCCTGCAGGGTTGAGGAGAGACGCATCTCTCCTTCCCAGCTGGCCATTACTCCCTTTCCCGAAGGCGGTTGCAGTGGTGGTCAGAAATGGCCATCACAAAGAAGAGTTCGACCGGGAAAGAATGTGCAGGAGGAAGATAAGAAAAGAAAATTTTGATTGACCAGGTCAAAAAGCAAAAGCAACAAATAAGGTACCCTGGAATTTAAACTTAACAACATTGTTCCCAAAGAAGTTCTTGAAGCTGCGAAAGAGAGAGAGAAGGGAAAGGATTAGGTTTTTTCTTCCCTTCCTTATACTAACAGCTAAGAGACTTAAGCAAAAAATT
>BHFT01015713.1:0-18412 GCA_004320025.1 Laticauda laticaudata
GATCTGAGAAGTGGTGTCATATCGTCATGTCGTTTGTGTCAGAAATCAGATTTATGCACATATAAGCCGACCCCCAATTTGAAAAAAAAAAAAGTGTTCTAAAGTCGGCTTATATGCGAGTATATACAGTATGTAGCTATTCAGTACTTAAACAGGAGGCTTAATGTTCTGAACACAGTGTAGCTTAAAACTTGGTTAAACAGCGTGGCTTTAAACAATACCAGCTCTACTGTCCACAAGGAAAACTTTGCTACTATCTCTCACGTGGAATATCGCTCTTCCACGTGGGGGAGATTGGGAGTCCCAAGACCAAACTTTTGAAGAATCTGGTCCCACCCTAAATCTATTAATCCGCTATAAAGATTTTACCCACCCAACAATTGAAGAATTAATGAAAAAGTTCCTCTTTCCTTCTCCCTACATTTTTCTAATGACCCCCAAGCACTATTGTCTTCCAGTGGTGTATTAAAGCTTATTGGTGCCCTAAGTACTTACAAATTTTGGTTCCCCCCCCCTTTATACATACAAGATTTTTTTTTTACAAATCNCAAATTTTGGTTCCCCCCCCCCTTTATACATACAAGATTTTTTTTTTACAAATCTTCATTGTTTTTTCTTTCTCAACTTTGTGGTACCCCCTTTGGGCCTGGTGCCCTAAGCAGCCTGCTTAATGGTTAATACATCACTGCTGTTTTTAACCAAACGGTATAGTTCCCCACTCCCGCAGGCCATCTTCACTATGGCCGGTCAGGAATCCTTACCTCCAAAAAGATGAGGCGAAAGATGCGCGGGCAGCGAGCCGATAACTAGCCGGGGTCCTCCGCTTCTCTCGCCGGGTCCTTCTGCGCCTCCACTCGCGGTGGCTCGTTCCCGCCCCCCTTCCTCGGGAATGCTGCTGACCGAGTCTTGGGAGCCATAGAGGCCGCTGCTATTGGGGATGTTGAAGGCAGAATGAGCCGTTCGAGTCCCGGAAGCGGTTGGCCCACCCAAAGATCTACTCCTGGGGGCTGCCAAAGGGGGAGCTGCCGTCGCCGCCCCACTGCTCATCGAGGAGCCGGAGGCTGCGTGGTGCGCTCCAGGCACCAGGTGTGTGTACCGCATCGTTCTGCCTATCGGCCGGCCGCCCATCCCATTAACGCTGCCGTCGCTGCCGCCCGACGGCAAGTCTCCCCCGGAGTAAGCCCGCGTTCGGCCGTTGGTGGCCGCCGGGCCGCTCTGCTTAGCGCCCATGGTCCTTCCTTCGCTACCACCTTCTCTTTCTTCTGTCTTATCCCGCGGTTCCTTTCAGTGGGATCCGCCGGCGAGACGGAGAAAAGAAGAAACGTCCACCGCTCGTCCTTCCAGCCCGAAAGCCAAAGCACCACCAGGAAGCGGTAATTCAACTAGCGGCCCTGGGGCTGCGAAGGTGCTTCTACCTCTGCGGGATACTAGAAGCAGTGAGAGGAAAGGCTCCAGCAGCTATCGGGGCGCTGAATGACGGCGCCGCTGCAGTTGCGGCTTGAGAGCTCACCCCGCAGTTTCCGCCATCCTTCCGCCTTCTCCCTTCCCGAGAGCGAGCAAAGCGACCGCAGTCGGCCACTCGCACGTGAAGCCGCTTCCCCGCCTCGGCCTGATTCCCCCGCGCTCACTCAAGTGCAAAGCAAAGAGGCGGCACCGCTACGTAGCCGCTCGGTTGCTCACTCTTTTTGTATTGCCTTGTCGCTGTAATGGCGGGAGGGAGATGGGAGGCGGGGAAACTCCGACCGCCTTCTACTCCGCCCTCTGCCAATCCCGGAGGTAACGCTCCCAACTCTTTCCGACGGGTGGAGTAGAAACGCAGGTTCGCATGCGCTTCAGCCCGAAGGCTGAAGTAAGCGCCAACCCATCCGACTCGCGTGTATTCCGCTTCTCTTTGCGACCCCGTTCCTTCTCTAGCCTTGTTGCTTTAAATCCGTTGCCGGCCGATCAGCAAGTTAAGCTTTTCTCGGTGCGGAAGAGGGCTATTTCAGTTTCTGCCTGGCAATAGTTGTTACAGGCGTGGGGGGTGGGGGAGTCAAATCTGCACTGTGTTCTATTGGACGCATGTTAGAAAGCGGAAGGAACCTATCAATCGCCTGTGTCACCCTCGAGCCTTGAAGTGTCAATCGTATCCGCTCAGACTCGTTCAAACGGATTAATTTGGGGTGCCTGGGCGGGAGGGGAAAGGAAACAGCACGTAACTTCTGTCCCGAGAAATATATCCACGGTTCTAAATTGGAAAATACAGTAAAGTAGGAGGTTCGATCTCATTTATTCCTGATATTTATCGTAAGGACGAGGAGTGAAATGTAGCTTACCTAAGGGCACTCATGTTATTTATACAGGGTTCTGCCTAGCCCGGTGCTTTTCCAAAATTATCGGACTAAAATTCCCATAATTCCAAAGCATATTAGCATACGCCTGGGAAGTTAGGATTAGAATATTTCTGGAGGATCCCAGAGTAAAAAAAAAATGTTGGGAAGTACTGTATTTTGCCAGTTGGAAGCTTCTCATTGTTTTTTATTTATTTATTAGAAGCAGCGACGGTAATAATATAAAATAATTTCCTTTGGTGCAGAGGATCGCTGTTTGTAGCTGTTGTAGCTGTTGTATGGACAATTTATAATTAACCTGTGGTCTGTTCTTTTTAGTAATACATAATTTCAGTATTAAGTTACTTGAAACTTTTAGTAGTTACAGTTGTATAAGGTAGGTTTCACAGCAAGTACTGTAAATTGATCTTTTAATTTCTCAAAAGCATAACAAAGTTTCTGCAAAATTATCTTAATGGGGGTATGACTTTTCAGTTTTACCACTTGTTAATGTATCTTGAATCATTGTAAAACTTATTTCATAAGTTGATTAAAAATTAAAGGCCACATTTCCCTATTACCTAGCTTCGCTGCAAAATCCAAATGATAAATTATAAAATGGAAATCAGCACTGATGGAGACTAGACTGCCTTTTGTCAATTCTGATTTTCCAAACAAATTGTGTGGACATCTCCCACAGTATATCGAGAGGAAATCTAATGACACTTGATAATTAAGCCATTATAACCCTCTATGAGAAAGAGATTCCCCCCTCCAACTGTCTGCCTCAAAAAATATGCTGCAATGAAAAGAGAGTAACAGCTGCACTGTTCTCATGATACTTGATAGGAGCATCCAGTTGCTTCCAGGTCTTAAAAGTTATATTAGCTTTCTTGCAAATATTTCCTTATGTCTGTAAATAAAAAACTATCCACTATTCATTGTTCACCTGTCATCCTATGAGCTTTATTTAAAAACAATTAAGAGGCTAAAAACATCCCAAAAAGACCCTAGCTTTGTCCCCATTGTGGCTAACTTAATTAACCTAACATCACAATAAAACTAATTTTTTTAAAATGTATAAACTAAATGTGCATATGTTGTTTAAGGCATCTGAAAGTTTAAAGAGATAACTATTTTTGTATAAAAATGCTAAAATATGAGATGGTACATCAGTGAGATATGCAGCATAGAAATTTAATAAATAAATGAAATAGAAGAAAAAAGGAACAATTGTAAATCTATCCCTTTTAGTTTTTTATAAATAACAAAGCATAATTGATAGGATATCATTTCCTTTTTTTAATAAAAATTTTTATTGAGTTTTAACAAAACAAATAAAATATCTTACTTGAATACAGCATGGTTCCGGGTTATCACATTTCTTTTTATTCATTATAATAATACTTTTGTCTATTTTGTTTACAATTTCATTATGTTCTCTTCCAACATTCTTAAAAAGCAAAATGCCCTCTATGATTGCCAATAGGAGTGCAACACCTTAAAGTCTTATTGTTATTATCATATAAAATTTCATTAAACATTAAACTTATGCATTCTAAAATTGTAACATTCAAATTTATAATATCTCTTTTATATCATGTAAATCTCATCATTCAGACTGCTTGGTACTTCCCCTGAAAAATGTAAAAAGAAAAATTCAAAAAACAGCAAAAACAATATATATATATATGTGTGTGTGTGTGCTGTTTAGCTTCCTTCGGGTATTATCCCACGTCATTGTAGTTCTGTTAAAGTTTGTAGGCAACGTTTTCAGCAGAATCTCAATCTGCGATCCTCAGGCTTCTGTATTGAGTTCGTATGTGGGTCAGGCTAATCACAGCCGTTGGTTTTAAATTTGAGGCTAGCCTACTGCTGTGCCAGGATGTTTTTTTCTACATTCTGATTGGTTGGGAGTCTTGGTCTGTGTTTTTGCTTGGAGTTTGTTGATGGTGTTTCTGGTTTCTCTGTCTGTTTTGTGGCTTTGATTGGCTGGCAACACTGTGTTCCTGTTATTGGAGGCTTTTAGTGCAGCTTGGCTTCGCGTGAGAGCGGATGTGCTTTATCCTATAAGAAAGCTAGGTTTCATCTGGTGGCTGGTTGGGGTGTTTTTGAGGTATCAGGGAGTCTTGTTTGTACCCAGAGTGTTTGCCTGGGCTTGTTGGTGTGGAGATTTTTCTATTTGAAGTTTGCAGGCTTCACTGATTGAGTCGTTGTGGAATCATCTCTTCTATCATCGCTTTCAGGTCTTTTTTGCAATCTCTATGGCTCTCTCTGATTTGAACCCTCTGGCTGGGGTTTCTATAATGGCTAAGGGTTTTGGTGGCTACTTGAAGTTGATTTGTGGACCTGTGGTTTCATGTGTAGGACTAGTGAGGAAGGTGTGTTCCAGCTTTTTTTACTGCAATTTTTGTGTTCATTCCTCAGAGCGGGTACTTATTTCTTGCTATTGGTTGCCAATGTATGTGGCCGGGCAATGAATGCACATGGGCAACTTCGGCAGTATCCTTGGTTTTCCAGGTCAATTTATGTCTTAGGGGTTACTAAGGAATGGCTGCTATTCTTTTTGTCTGTTTGAAAGGCAGTCTTGATGTGATGCCTGTGTAGTATCTTACTGATTTTTGTCTGTGTACCTCTTATGTAGGGCAGGAACAGCTGTTCATAGGTTGTTTTTTTAACCAGCTGTTTTTGTTCCACGACACCACCCGAGCACAGAATAAATTTCCAATGACAAAACAACTAAATTACCAAGAACCAAACGCCTGGCAGACCAAGAACACATATAAACGACTGAAACTGTGGCACCGTGATAAAGGAGTATAATACGACAGCCATCCCACGTAGACTGTCAATCATTTGGAAGTCCTGCCAGCTCTCAACATAGAAAGATCTCCACACCACAAGCCAGCGCCAAACACCTGGCACAAACAGACTCCCCCTGATACTCCAGCTCAAACACACCCAACCAGACACCCAGATGAAACCTAGCTTTTCTAATAGCTGACAACATACCATAAACACTGACAGTAACATCGACATATGCTCGTTCAGCTTGGTTTTGGCGTATTTTCCCATGTCTTGGTAGCTATGCTTTTAAAGTTGTAGCAACTTTTCGGCAGATAATCTCAATCTGCCACATCAGGCTTCTGTATTGTGTTTCGTCTGTGAATCAGACTTTCACAGCTGTTTAGTTTTAAATTTGGGCTGACCTATTGGTGTGCCAGAAATGGTTTTTTCTTCTATCCTGATTGGGTTGGGAAGTCCTTGGTCCTGGCGTTTATTTGGTCTTGGAGTTTTGCTGTGTTCCGCTTGATTGGTGTTTCTAGTTCTTTGTCTGTTTTGGTGGCTTTTTTTGTGTCTTGATTGGAGCTGGGCAGAGACTGTGTTCCTGTATTTGGAGGCTTTTCAATGCATTTGGCTCCAAAAATAGAACGGCTATCATTTGTTAGGAGCTAGGTTTCATCTGGGTGCCTTGGTTGGGGTGTGTTTGAGCTGGAGGTTCACGGGGAGTTGTTTGTGCCCAGAGTGTTAGCTGGCTTTAGGTGTGGGAGACTTTTTTATGTTTGAGAGTGCAGCTTCACCAAATGATTGACAGTCTGGTGCGATCATGCTCTCTATTCAATGCTTTCAGGTTTTTTCATAATCCCTATGGCTTCTCACTGATAGATATCTGGGCTGGGGTTTTCTATATGGGCTGGGGTTTTGGATGCACATGAAGTTGATGCTCATGAGAGACCTTGGCTTTCATGTGTTGGACTAGTGAGGAAGTGTGTTCCAGCTTTTATTTACTGATTTTTGTGTTCATCCAGGTGGGTACTTATTCTTCTATTGGTCTGTCCAATAAGGCAGGGAGCGTGATGCACTAGGGGGATTTTGTATATGCCTTGGTTTTCCCAGGTCAATTTTATCTTTGGGTTATCTAAGGATGGCTGCTTATTTTTTTCTGTTTGTTTTGATAGGCAGGTGTAATGATAGTGATGCCTGTGTAATATCTTACTGGATTTTGTCTGTAGACCCTCTTAATGTAGGGCAGGACAGCTGTTCCATAGGTCTGTTCATCTTCTAGTCTCTATTATGTTTTAGTGTGTTTTTGTGGATCAAGCGGGATTTTTCTTTTGTGGAACTCCGTTGGCTGGCCAGTACTTTAGTCAGGGTGGCATAGTACCGTCAGGTTTTTATGTGTGTCTTGTCTGCCAGGTGTTTGGGTTCTGGAATTAGATGTTTTGGCCACGGAGTTTATCTTGTGCGGATGGTGCGTGGGATTGGAGCGTTGAGGTACGTGGATTGAGTGTGTGTTTTCTATGGTGCACACGTGGTGTGTCCTAAGTGTGCCATCTGTTTTTTTTGTAGATTAATACAATCTAGGAAGGTAGTTGTTGTTTGTTTCCCGTTTCCATGGTGAACTTGAAGACATGGTGAGGCTATAAGCAGAAGCCTCCAAAAATACACAAAGAACGGCATACTCTCTCAGACCCACAGTCAGCTCCAAAAGGATCACCACACAAAACTAGGCTAAACACTTCAAAACAAAACTAAGCAGCTCCGCATGCTGAAACCGCAGCTTCACAATGTACAAAACTGCATAACCACTTCTTGGAAATGATCAAAGATCTACACGTGGAACAAAGAAGATCTGCTTGTGAAAAGTTTGATCACGGCAATGCTGGAAAGTCTGAGTTAAACACAGACGGAGAGCACAATACAGGTAAGCCTGAATGATGGCAGTGAGATTGTGTCGAAAAGTTGCTTCACTATTAATGAAAAAGCATGCTAGCTAGCAAACTGGACGTGGAAATACTAAATATGACTGTTCAGCTTCCTTCGGGTATTATACCACGTCATTGTAGTTGTGTGCTTTAAAGTTGTAACAACGTTTCCGGCAGAAATCTCAATCTGGCCTATCATCAGGCTTCTGTACTGAGTTCAGTAGTACAGACAGTCTGATGACTGGCAGATGAGATTCTGCCAAAGAGGTTTGCTAACAGACTTTAAAAAGCACAACTATACAATAATACCCGAAGGAAGCTAAACAGCATACATGTAAGTACCCGCGAAAACTTAAAAAAACATATATATATATATATATATATTCAATTTAAGTGTATATAATTATCCTATACAAATTGTATGTTTAATAGATAAATCAATTCATCAAGTATAAATATAGAAAATAAAGAGTATATGGTATAAAATAGATATGTTACAGATATTTATATATACTGTTTGAATATTTAAATACTTAAATAGTCTGCAGATATTAGTCAATTCCCACTTCTTTCTTCCTACTTGTCGTCAAACTGCTCTACTATCTTCTATTTCATCAGCCATCCTTAACTGCTTAGTCTCTCTCAATTTGCACAGTCAGTGCCCTCTTTCAAGATGGTTTCTCTCCTCTATTCCTCCACTTCGAAGAACACCTAACAAATGAAATCTCTTCGTTTCTGATATCCCTTCGCTTCTTAGAATTAGTTCAATATTCAATTTTTTTTTAAGGATTTGGAAGTCATATGTTCACAAGTTTTGTTCTTCGGTTCTTCTGAGCCTCCCCTCCTTCCGACTGTCACTGCTAGCCTTTATTAGTTTTCTCTGCTCTGCTCCACAGTCACCGCCAATTCACCGCCACGGTTCACTTTTACCAGGCTTCTCAGGACTCTCTTCTCTGACCTCATTAGACTGTCCAAATCCACCATTTTTCCTCTGATGTGTCATGCTTATTTCCACTTTCCTGCTTCCCGATCACAGCTGGCTGTCATGGCTTCTGACCCGCTATAGATTCTGGGTTTCTTGCATGTTGGTTTCAAGGAGTTTCCTTTTGTTGTAATGGAAGGTTGCCTTCCTCCTTGCTACTCTTAAGGCTCCCCCTCTAATTCGTGCTTCTCTCCAGGATCCATGATACTCCAAAGAGATCCCAAGTGCAAAAAACCAGGCACAGGAGAGCGGAGATCTCTCTCCTTGCTCCGCACCACCACGATGTCACCACTGGAAATCCCGTCACACTCAGTTTCACTGAACACCTGAGCGAGGTCCTGGTATTCTCTAGAATACCAGGATTTCTCTGAGAAGGGGAGGGGGTCTGAGGTTTGAAGTGATATCCGGTTTGAGCAAGCTTCAGTGAAATATTGGATGAATTTGCCTAGGTGTTTTTGGAAGTTGAAGCTCTACCATCACGAGGTTAATAATTCCAGATATGGGGAATGGGCCAATGAATTTTGATGCTAATTTCTTAGAGGGTTGTAATGATTTTAAGAATCTTGTGGACAAATATACACGGTTCCCAATCTTGAAAGGTTTAGGTTCACAACATTTTTTGTCTGCTTGAGTTTTGTAAACTGCTCTAGCTTCCTGTAAAGTTAATTTTACCATTAGCCACATGGCTTGTAAGTTGACCATCCACTCCTGACGGGAGGGGATTTCAGGTTCTTTGGTGGGTGGTTCTGGCATGGGGTTGAATTCTTGGCCTGTGGCTATCAGGAATGGGGTGAAACCCATGCTACTATAGACTGAGTTATTGTATGCTACCTCTGCAGAAGGGAGAAGGTCAGTCCAATTGTCCTGTTAGTAATTAATAAAATATCTTAAATATTGTTCTAATATGCTGTTCACTCTCTCTGTAGATCTGTCAGTATAGGGGTGATTTCCTGACAACATTAGGTGGAGCCTAATAGTTTAAAAACACCCGTCAAAATTTGGATGTGAACTGAACACCCCTATCTGAGATAATCTGTTGGGGGACTCCATGAAGATGATAAATGTGTATTAGGAACATCTTTGCCAATGCCTTGGCAGTTGGGATCTTTTGTAATAGAATAAAGTGAACTTGTTTGGAAAAAAGATCAGTTACAATCCAAATGACAGTATTTCCAGCACTTTCGGGAAGCTCCTCTATAAAGTCCATAGAGATATCTTTCCAGGGAGCAGAAGGGTCTGCTACTGTTTGTAAAAGTCCAGGATATTTTCCTTGTCTTCTCTTTGCAGCAGCTGCGAGCAGCACAGGTGGGCAGCTCGCAACATAGTTTTCAGTGTCTTTTTGAGGGACAGCACCAAAATTGTCATTCTGATGAGTGCAGGTTTTTACAAATCCATAAGTGGTCTATTTTAACAAAACCCGAAAGTGTCGTATGCCACTATTTTGGAGTCGTGGCAGTATTCATGAAATCCAATTCTCTGAGCTTGCAGGGCCATAAAGTTTGTTTTTCTACCCAAACCCAGTCCATCTTTGAGTAAACAAGTGTTTTTATTAAGCTGGAGCAGTTGATTCTTAAGTAGTGCCTCCTTATATTGACATGTGTCTTCAGTCAGGGCTGTGATTTTTTTTGTTTTTCTGTTGCCCGGGTGTATACTTCGGCTGCTAGTTTGGGTCGGTTGATCATCGGTTTTAAATCAATCTTCTTTCGCTCTTGTTATTGGGTTTTCTGACAGTTGCATCCTGCTAAGAAATTTCTTTCTCCCAGGAATAATATTTGAGAGTCTGAAATTAAAATGTTTAAGGTACTTGAGCCTACCTTGCTTGTTTTTCCAGAGAGAGTTTTCCATGGATTTTTCAGTGGCGTTCCAGATTTTTTTGTTGATCAGTCTAGTATTTCAAGTGGATCTTGGTTTCTTTCCAGGAAATGTCTCCATGTGAGGCACCTGCCCACCGCACAGCATATTGCCCTCTTTCTCTATATGGCCCATCTTTTGGCTCACGTTTTCTGTCAGTTTCTCTGGGTTATAGTGCCATGCGTTGTAATTGTCCACTTCCATTTTTTGGTAGGACTGGCCTCCAACTTGCACATCACTGGCGTCTGTTTGGATTACAACAAGGTGTTCAGGATCTGGGTGGTAAGGGACTGGTTCTGCTGAGAATAGATTGTTGAGGCTTCTCGAATGCCGCTTGGGCACTCCATCGCTCTCAGATAAGGGTTACCTTGGTTGGGTATTCTCCCCCCCCCCTTTGTTTTTAGCAAGTTCATGATAAGGAGGCGATGTTAACGCAAACAGCGGAATGAAATTGGCAATAAAGTTTGGCAAACCCCAGGAAGCTTTGCGTTTGCACGGTGCGTGACGTAGGGTCCCAGTCCAGTAACAGTTTTTACTTCTGTGATCCATCTAGGATATTCTGCTACCCCATAATAGCCATTTTTTCTTGGTGGAATCACGGTTTAGAGAGTTTTGATTATAGTTTAGGTGTGTCTAAGAGTTTTTGGAGACTGCACGGAGTACGCTTGATGATGTTTTGCCCTTCGTTTCCATGTAGATTAAATAATCAAGATAACACCGAAACCCCTTATATAAAAATTCATGAAGGGTTCATTGATCAATTGATAAACATGGCAGGCACTCTTTGTAGTCCAAAGGAAGCACTTTAAATTGGTAACATCCCAATGGTGTGTTAAAAGCTTGTCTTCCACTCATCCCCTTCCTTTATTCTGATGTGGTTATATGCCTCTCATAGGTCTAATTTTGAAAAATATTTTCCTTTCGAGAGGTAGGCTTACATGTCCTTCATGAGGAGGAGTGGATACATATATATACAGTGTATGAGCATCTTTCTTTTCGTGGAATACACTGGGGCAGCTATTTTTGGTTGGGCTGGTTCGATGAAGCCCCTTTTAGTTTATTTATCGATAAATGCTCTGATTCTTTCAGGTCTGTGGGAGACATGCAGTACATTTGTGGTTTGGGAGTTTAGTCTGGTAGGATTTTGAAGCACAGTCTGTGGCTCGATGGGTTGGGAGTTCATCACAAGCTTCCTCACAAATGCTTAGGCCAGATCCTGTATTCATTGGGGATGTTAATGTGTCAGCCGACTGTCCGGTCATGGCTGATTCTCTGTTCTCTGTCCCTTTCTTTATCCTTTCTCTGAGCTTTTTGCAAATCATTATGTCTCTTGGAATTGTTCAGTTCCTTTTCTCCCAATTTATTTTTGGATTCCATTTCTGCAGCCTTGTGAGACTTAGGACCAGCAGCTCTTCCATTCCTGGGGCTACATGATGTGAGCATCTCCCTATGGTTCCCTAGTCTTAGTTTCAATGGTTCTGTGGTAACCTGCTGGGCTCCCCCACACTATAGTTCCATCTAATTGGCAGCAACGAAGTAGGATTATTTCCATTTCTTTCAGTTAGATCCCATTTATCTGCAAGGAGGGGTTATTAGGTATCAGGTTGCATCCTGAATCCAGCAATGCTGGCAACTTCTGGCCCCTTCCCTCAGCTGGGATAAACAATCTCAGGGGTAGATGATGATGCATTGGATTGCTTACAGCGGGTTGTCTCCCAGATCGCTTTCAGACTGGGGTCAGGTCCCCTCGGAGCATTTGGGAATCTTCCTAGGATTGGGGGGTGATCAGAATACCACACTGCTACTCGGCCTCTTAGGCCAGTCTCCTTTCCTCAAGGCTGATGTTCTTGGGTTGGCTCTGCTCCTTCAGGCCAGGGTGATGACTCATACTTGGGACCCCTCTGGGTTGGGAAATCCTGGCCATTTCTTGCATGTATGTGAGCACTTGCGGAGGAAAATCCCAATTTCTGGGGTCTCCATCGAATTTTACCCCAAGGGCGGGAATTTTCTTCTGCAGTTGTATGTTTCTGGGTTGGCCAGGGGTTTAATCCCCTTATCCGGGGATTATGAGGTCAGGTACCTGGTATAGCTGCTTGGTCCCTCTGTCCACTCAATCTTTGATGGATTCAGGATGCAGCTCAGGTTCTTTCATTCCTGATTCCCTCGCTGTTCCTGCATTGGCGTCCTGGTTTATCCCTCACGTTGAGGTTCTCCAGGGCTTCCCTCATGAGGCGATTTATGTACAATCTCATTCAGTGGTCGGCTGGTGGCTCCTCGTCCCATTCTTCCTGATTCAATAGGGCCTCCAGCTCCAATTTCCACCCAGGTTTACGATTGCACCGGGTGAGGTTACTCCTCTGGTTCTTCCATCCCAGCTGTGTCTTTTTATTACACCTATAGACCACCGGGCTTTGTGGGAGGTTTCGTAGGCAGCTTCACTATCTTTGATGGGGTGCACCGAGTCAGTATCTGGCTAGGTTACTGTCGACATTTCTTCCCAGCATTAGGCTCCCCCTGGTCCTTGCTGTATTCAGATATTTTCCTTTTTGCAGAGTGCCCTCGTTAGAGTGAAGTTTTTTTTTTTTTAAATTCCTCTCTGGCTGTCCTCTATTGCTGACGCGCGCTGCTTTATATCAGGCTACAGAATTTTTCCCATCAATTAGCAAGAAATGAACTTCTGAGAACAAAAACATATTAAAGAGAATCCTGTATCGGAGGGGCGGTTCATGTAGACTTCAAACAGCCGTCTGAAGGTCCCTCAGGCATACAGGATACATAAGGGAGTTTAGAAAACCCCCCCCCTTTATCCAATGTGATTTAGAGAAACAAAAGCCAGTAGTTAATTCCCCTCCCACCCTTCTGTAAAAATGATCTTTCTCACAGTTTCCCAGACATACCAATTCCCTCCCCTTTTTTGAACGAACTTTTCCAGAGATCCCCAGATATATCTCACTGGAATTTTATCGCATACGTTCCCTCACCTCTCTTCATCTCCTGGCTGTGCCTCTTGGAGGTGATAGGTTCTGGCCATCTGGCTTTTCTCCCTCCATTGTATCATGTGTGGATTATACAAATTCAATATAAGGTTAAATATATTCAGGTTACACCAAGAAAGGATTTCTTTATAAACCTCCCTCCCATTTTCTTCTTCCACTGAAGAAATGACAGATACATGGATCTATCAGTATGCTGATGCAGAGGGTGTTGGGGGTCTTTTGCTATTCTTAGCCTTTGCCTGCCTCCTTTCCACCAGATAGTCAGGCCACACTTATCTAGTCAAGATAGCCCTAGTACCGTGATGGCAAACCTATGGCATGCATGCCAGAAGTGGCACTCAGAGCCACTTCTGCCGGCACACGAGAGGTTACCTAGAACCCCACTGCACATGCACATGCACCCCCTATCAGCCAGTTGATTGTCAAATATTTGCCACGCATGCATGGGGGAGATGCACGCGTGGAAGGCACGTGCACAGAGGCATGCAGCTTGCAGGGGGTTTATATGCACAGAGGCATGCAGTGCAGGTGGGTCATGCATGGTGCGTGTGCACAGGGGGACATACGTGCATGCGCAGGGAGGCTGGGGAAGTTGTGTACGGATTACATCATGGATGCAGCCACACGAGCACAAACAAGCGTGCATGCACATGCACTTTTTTGCATGCAACGTGGAAAATATTCGCCATCACTGCCCTAATATGACCATCACTGTCATTTTAGGAGCTGTTACAAATTGAATTGATTCCCAGTGGTTCACCAGCTCTAGCCTTACTGGTTCGGTCAGGTGGGTGGTGTGGGCACCCCCCAATAGGGACCCATCAACTTGCTCAAACTTAATCAGGTGGGCCAATTTCTTTGCCCTGATCCCTAATGCAGGATCATGTAATCAAACATCTGATGCAGCCTGAGTCAGTTAGGTCTTCAAAAGTGCCCTAGTCTGTTTTATGGGTTGTGAGGCATATCAGAAAGGTGAAAGGGCGGATGGGTTCACTCACCATTGGGTTATTTCCTCACTGTAATAGAGTTCTGGTGATTGGTTATCTGCTGGAGTTTTCTCCCCTTTGGCTGGGTCGGGAGGAATCTCTACAACCAGGAGGGCTTGTTAGCTTGTTGGTGGCATGCCTGGGCCCTCGCTCTGGTTGCAGAGGTGGTTCTAGCTTGGGTTTCGGACCTGGAGTTGTGCATGCTGATACAAAGAGGCCTATCCCTCCAAATGTATAGCATTTCAACTTGCTATGGGGGGGGGTGTCTTGGGCCCAGCTGGGTTGCCTTGGCATCCTGTCAGCCAGGTGGCCTCCAATTGTTGTCCTCTCTCTGGGATCTGGCTGTCTCTGAATGTCATTGGTGCGCAAATTGCAGTCAATATGTATGGTTACTCGAAACCAGTCAGAGAATCAGTTGGGAATGTCCTGATAGATGGTGGCTTAGCTAATTTGCTTATCTAGGCTCTCTCTGAAAAAATCAACCAGTAGCACCTGTGGCCAGGGTGGTAGCTTTCCCATGATTCTTCTGAATTCATGGATGTGTTCTTTAAATCTCTTTTAAATTCCAAAACTCATTGTCCGCATATTGATCCTCCTCCTTGAATCTGGTTTCCAGCTCTTGCAGGAATTCATTGACTTCCTGCAGCTGGGGTGCTCTCCTCCTATGGAGAGCTGCTAGCATTCATTTGCTTCTTCCTCTAATCCCATGGTGATGGCATTCACTATGGCTCTATGCGATGGGTAGAAGTATCTACAGCGATCTAAATCGACTCCTGTGGAGTCAAGGAATAGAGATAGCTGAACTGGATCACCACTGAACTTCCCCCTGAATCTGGGCGGCTCGTTCAACACTGCTACTCCCTCATCTTGTTGGACCCCATCTGCCTGTACTTGGCAGTCTCCATTGGCTCTAGCTCATGGAAGGCAGTCCTCAACCCTTGGGCGGGAAATTTGTGGCATAGGGGAGCCACTGGCCGCAGCTCCAGGCTCAGTTTCCTTCTGGAAGGAAGAGAAGAGAGGCTGCATTCTCATCTGCCTCCCCATTTGAGGGTGGGTAGGTGCCCATGGGTTCCTGGGGTTTCTCCAGTGTTAGCTTTGGCTTAAACTGAGGGCTGGCTAATTGAAGCTTAGCAGGTTAGATTTGGCTTCTCCCCATTTCTTTTGGGCAGCACAATGGCCCCTCTTCGCAAAGGGTGGCTTGGTCAAATTCCTCCCTCAATTTTTCTGGGTGGAAAGAATGGAATTCTTTCATTTTCAATGGAATACGGGTGAAGGATTCACCCAGAGTCCCAAGGAGGGATTTTGGGGTTCTGACTTCTTCCCTCTCCTTCATCCACTCCAGTCTTCTGGGTCACTGGCTGCTTCAAACAACAGGAACTAGGGTGGGGGAATTCAACCTTGGCTGCTTTGGGGACTTTTTTACACCAATATTCATCCCTTTCTACTTTGGTCAATGAGGCGGGCATCCCAGACATCTTGATTTCCATAGTCAGAGGAGGCTGTACTTGGCTCTTGGTGGGGCTGCTGGCTCCTGGAGTTTCCTGGAGGGAGTTAGGATTTGCCTCCTTCTGGGTTGCCAGGAGCAGGCTTTCTTCTGAGAGTCCCCCCTCTGCCATGGTGATGTGAGATATAAGGCCCCCAATAAATTATACTCACCATATGAGGACAAGTTTGGTGCACTTTCAAAGTTTTATTGAAGAAAAAAAAAAGAAAATCAATTGCAAGTGCAGTCTCCAGGACCCTTCCCAAATGGATTGAGTACAAGGAGAGCAAGATTCCATATTCAAACAATACATTTTATACCCTACACAAAACACGCCACACCTAAGAGACCTCCCTACACCCCCTTTTGGTTCTCCATTCTATGAAGAGATAACTATAAGCTTAAGGGTCAACATGACATTGTTTCCTGTGTCTCAGTGTCTTATCTGGTTTCATTGCTGGGCTTTGCCTTGGGAGGATGTCCCTTATCTTATTTACTTGTTGCCTAGCCCTGGCAGATCTTCCTGTTTTCCTAAAAGATTATAACTATACATTATGTACTTGTAACTGAAAACATTTTAGGTTTTGGGTGGGGGTTCTATATGTGAGAAGAAGGAGGAAGTTAACAGAAAGACCTAAACTTAATCATATTTAAAATCCTATTATAAAAGAGTAATTTATAATACGTTTCTCTCAGTGGCCTGAGTTTCTCTCCACGCACCCCAGCTATCAGAGAGCAAGTGGAGAATCCGGGGCTCAGGAATCCCGGTCTTTTTTGTGCAGGGGAGAGCTGGCTTGATGTCAGGGTTCCAACCAATGCCCTACTTAGGGAGAGACAGAACTTGCTCTCTACCCCAAGACACTGGCCCAGCCTCACTGCAGCTAATGTTTCACATCGTAATGGGCTCTAGGATGAGGAGGGGAGGCCGTCTCCCCCATTGTGAAGCACACTAAATTTAATTGTGCTATGCAAGGCAGAGAGCAAGTTGCACATCTCCCTGAGCAACCATAGTGCATGCAGCACCAACAAGGGCCAGAGGAAGCACCTGCAAGTTAAGGCAAGTATAGGAGCGCTTCGTCCCCACTCTGGAATATGGAGCAACTCTTCACAGCCCCGCTGCCATCGCCCTTACCTTCTCAGACTAGATGAGGAGTGTCTGAGAGGGGAGGGGCCAGCCAGTGGTGGGTTCAGCGAACAGGGAGCCACTATGGGGGACAAAAGAGCCACATGTGGCTCTGGAGCCATTGGTTGCTGACACCCAGCATAGTCTATTGATGTTATTAATGTCTATGTATTGATGGCTGATCTGTCAGAGTGCCAGGCTTCTAGAATTTCCCTGGCATTTTTTTATTTGGCCTGGTCTAGGACTGTACACCAATCTTGGCAATTTGAAGATGTGAGCATTCCAACCCATACATTCTGAGGAATTCTGGGAGTTGCCATCCACATATTATTGCCAAGACTGAAAAACTGATGTAGCACTTCATATATTTCATTTCTAAATGAAATATAAATGTTACTTGTTTATGCCTTATTTTTGCTGCCATGTTGAAATTATGGGTAGGATAGTGGCCTTGAAATCTCTACACAAAAATATGACCTCTACAGTCTCATAAGATGAAGGATTTCCTTCCAGATTGTACATTGTGGGATATTTGCATGCAAAAACATCTGTGCACAAAAATATTTATATGTACCTCCTATTTATAGGAGTAGTACAATATTAATAATAGTACAGTCTTTTTAGGATTTTATGGTTTTACTGAAGTATGGCTTCAGTATGGCTTGATTTTCAGCATTAACAATGCTACTAGTATCCAAACTACTTATAACAATGCTTATAGAACAAAATGCTTAATTCATCATTGCTAACAAAAGAACAACAGTCTGAGTTTAATGTCTTAATTTGCACATACTCATTTTGAAATGAAATCTTTCACACACCACGGGGTCCCCCGATTGTATTGCTTATAAGTGTCACTCAGCTGAATATCAATGCAGTCTGTGCATCCATCAGTTGTTGCAGATATCATGACCCGTTAAATGATGCTGCAAAGTGCCCCTTTAAGCTGATTGTTTAAAATCTCAAATCCTGTGTATTGAACAGATTCCAGCTGTTAAGGAGCCAAATAGCACTGGAAAAATCTGGAGGCAATTGTTAAACAAGACACAGATGAACAGAATTTTACCATTAATACATTAGCATCCAGGCCTTCTTTGTATAACATTCATTACATATTCTTAGATCATTTCATAGCTGTTTCTATAACAATATAATTTCCCCATAAAAATAGGTCTCTGATATCCAAGCAGGCTTACACATATCACTGTCTGAAAAAAAGAATGGTTGCTAGTATTTAGTGAACTGGCACCATTTTAAGAATATTTTTTGAACAGATTACTTATTTTAAATAAGTTGGAACCAGATATAGTCAAAATTAAAGTCTCTGAAGTCAATCGGATTTAAATTTTTGAGATGCAGATAGAGGATACATAACATTTTTAGCTTTCATCCAGTTTGTCTCTGGAACTTAAAATCTCTAATGAGGACACAGGATCACACATTGTAATTGTATATACACATTTAGATCTATAAGGTACCCAACTCAAGACAGTGTGAGGTACACAGAATCAAAAAGAATATAAACAGTACATGAATAGAAAATGTAACATGGTAACCAAGTTCATAACAAGCCAACTATGCCAAACTCAACCAGGAGCCACTGTCAGCCAGCAGCCAGGGCCTCTGAGTCAGTCCAGACTGGGAATATAGGGAGGGACCATGGGCCTGCTGAAGCCAGGTAGCTCACTTTGCCAGCCACCCCTCCAGCTACATCCTAGACGGGCATTCTACCCTGGTCAGGTAATTGCTTCAATGCTAATGGATGCCAGCACTCACACTCCAGCACTACTACCAGCACCTCTGGCACTCCCCCACTTAAGAACCACTTTTAATGGAACTCATGAAAACCTGACATATTTCCTAAATTGGATCTGGTCCCATCTCGACCGCTACAGAGGTCAATACCTGTTCCGTTTGGATAATAAGGTACGCAAGACTGGTATTCCAACAAACAGCTCTTTATTTTAACAGTATAG
>BHFT01015714.1:0-10102 GCA_004320025.1 Laticauda laticaudata
CTTTAGATTATTGTCCATTATCTCCACCATCAAAATCCTTCCATCATCATCTGTATATATTTGTTCCGCAGGAATTGCATGTCTAATGTATAACACCACTCCTCTCTTTTTACAATGTGTTAATGCTGTAAATAATTTCCCTAATTTTTGTTGTTTCAATATATAATGTTGTTTTTTAATATGCACTTCTTGTAGGCAAATTATATCAAATTTTAATTTCTCTAACATGAAATATTTTTCTTTTAGTAGCTGAATTAAGCCCATTTATATTAATTGTAATCAATTTTTTCTCATCCATTTTAGTCTTTATAAAAAGGATTTGTTGCTCTAGTAGATCTTAGTTCTCGTTGCTCTCTGAGTACACCACTTACGGCTCCTTCCTCTTTTTCAATTGCTGCTATTCCTCTTGAACATTCAATTCAACATTCCTCTTGAAATTCAATTAACGATTCTTCTTTTCTTGTATCTTCCTCCCTTCCTCTAATATATTCCAGATAAAATAACTCTGGTTTTTCAACTGTATCAATTCTGTGTCTTTGTTCCTGCCAGGTAAACATGAAACCTTTGGGTATCAGCCATCTGTAATTTATTCCTCTTTTAAGTAACTCTTTGGTCAAAAATAAATATTCTCTTCTTGTCTCTCTCACCCTTCTCGGTACCTGTTTCAGTACCACTATTTCTTTATCTTTGTACTTTAGTGTTTTCTCTCTTGCCGCCTGCAGTATTTGTGATTTTATTATTTTCTTAGTAAATCTGATATGAACTTCTCTTGGCAATTTATTTCTCATCGCATATCTTGTATAAACATGAAAAACTTTGTCCATTCCATCTATCATCTTCTCTTTAGTTACATCTCTCTAATGCTTCTGCCAGGATTTCTGTCATCAGTTCAGCAAAGTTTTCACCCTTTTCTTCTTCTATATTTTGAAATCTAAGATAGAATTCTGATCTATCAATTGCCCATCCCAATGATTGCAGAGATCTGCCCTTATCTCTTTCCACTTCACTCAATCGGGTATCCATATCTCCATCTTCTTATCTCTTTGTACATCTTGTTCTTCAATTTTCTTAAATCTGTCCTCATATTGCATCATCATCTGTTGATTATTTTCTATTTTTCATTCGTCTTTTCAGTTCTTTGCTTGATATTCTCCATTCTCTTTTCAATATTATCTGTTTTTACTTGTATTTTTTGAATTCCTTGCATAATCATCTGCAGTGTCACTTCTTTCTCCTTCTCTTGTTGTAACATCACCTGTATTGATAGTTATCCTCCAGATGGTGAGAAAGAAGAAGTCGGGATTGAAAAAGCTGAGGCTGGTACCATGTTTCTCATATAATAAGGCCGAGTCTTATTTTTTTTTGAGCCCTGAAAAAATGGCTAGGCTGTCTTTTTAGGGGTGACTTAATTCCCCCCCCCCTTGCATTTACGGGCGGGCGGGCAGCAATGGTTTGGATGTTGACCTCGGCATTGGTGGAGCACTTCGTGTTGGGGTCAACACAGGCAGCACCATATCTGGGTGTGCAACAAAAGTACTTCCTAATGGCAAGCCCCCCCACCATCCCCCCAAGGCCCAGTACAGCTGCCAGAAGCAGAAAACCTTCACGAAAGCCTCCTGACACCAGGTGGTTTGCCACTTGTTCCTCTCCCGACAGAAGAGAGCGAGGAACGTCCAGCCAAAGAAACACTTCCTGAAAAGGCAGATGAAGAAAGGGACCCATTGGTAAGTGCTGCCACTCCCCCTTTTACAGTTAAAGTGAAGTTGGTAGTGTCTGAGACTGGGAAGCAGGGGAAGTAGAACCTATTAAATATTCATGGGAGCTGTATGTAAAGTGGAGTCCACTCATTGGTACAGCCGTTGGTGGGAAGAACGAAGACCCATCAGTGGCTGAAGTGCTGGGCACAGCTTGTTTTTTCATCTGCATTTGAAATAAAGAGTTTCTCTGGAATCCTTGGTCCTGCTCCTTCCTTTTCACACCCATTCAACACTGGCAACAAAGGTGGGATTCTAAGGAAAACAAGGGACCTCGTGACTATTTTCAGTTGATCAGTGGATCCAAGAGTTTCCGCCCGACCAGCAATTGTGATAGCCCATTGATCACTATCTATCCCATTCGAAGCAATGAAGGAGAAATGGTCTTCGTACATGGGATGATTTAAACTGAACCTAGAAGTAAATGGACTGCAGGCAACCTCTGACACAAAGAAAAAGGCCTTCTTCTTAACATACTATGACTTGGAGCTGTACGAAAGGGCAGAAGCCCTCATCACGGACGAGCTCAAGGACGTCTCCTGGGATGAACTGCAGTGAGCATTGAAGGGACATTTTGACCCAACCCTCTTGTACTTGGCTAACCAGCACAATTTCTACATCCAGAGCCAACAAGAAGGGGAGAGCATCAATGAATTCATGGCCTCCCTAAGGAGACTTTCAAAAAACTGCAAGTTTGTGAATGTGGAAGATATGATCAGGGACTGGCTGGTCCTGGTCTTCAAGGGCTTAATGTTACAAAAGAGGCTGCTAAGAAGGGAGGAAGTTTCCTTCAAAGAAGCTTTGGAGGAATACAGAACCACCAGTTGCCCAATAGCTTACTATTCTTACTATTCTCCACAAATACCTTTACAGCAGACCCTTTGAGCTAATCCCCAAGCACAAGCTGCTACTGGGCATTTTATTGGGAAACAAATCCACATCCAACTTCCTGTCACCAAGGATGTTATGATGGACTGTCTTCCTGGCAGCATATAACTACAAGCTCTTCCACAGACCAGGAAAAGAAATTTCACATGTGGATGCCCTCAGCAGATACCTCCTACCAGATCTAGTGGAAGACCCGGCACCAGCAACTTCCATATTTCTTGCCAAAAGTCTCAAACCAGGCCCACTGACAGCCAAGGACATACAAGACTCACTGTTAAAGACAGAACATTGGCGCAGATTTTGAACTGGGTGTGGAGGGGGTGGCCAGACAGAACAGAAGGGGACGAGTTTAAAAACAGGCAATTAGAACTGTCAGCACTGAAGGGTTGTTTCTTGTGGGGAAAGAGAGTGATTGTACCCCAGCCATTGTGGAAAAGGGTTTTGGAACTGTTACATGAAGGGCACTCAGGGATAGTATGGATGAAGGTACTAGCAAGGAGTTACATCTGGTGGCCGGGGCTAGACAAGGACATCGAAACCTGGGTAGCTGAATGCCCACCATGACAAGAATTCCACCTGTCGTCGTCCCCCCTGCAGCACCCCCCTGAAGTGGGAGAAATCGTCAGCACCCTGGGCCTGCATACATGTGGGTTTTGCAGGACCCTACCAGCGGCAAACCTTACTGGTGGTCAACACCTATTCTAAGTGGTTGGAGGTGGTGATCATGAAATCCACAACAACCAAAGTAACCATCAAGGCCTTAAGGAAACTGTTCACCACTCATGGCCTACCCGATGTTCTGGTTTCTGATAATGGCCCCCAATTTACAGCACAACAATTCAAAAGGTTCCTTGCTAAATTGGGAATCTGCCCCTCATTGGTCCAGCCATTGGTGGGAAGAATATAGCGCTGGCTATAAAAAGCAGGCACTGGCTGTGGCTTGTAGTTTCTTCGTCTGCATTTGAAATAAAGAGTTTTTCTGGAATCCTTGGTCCTGCTCCTTCCTTTTCACACCCATTCAACTGAAGCAGTAATAGATACCGGTGTTCCAGATGCCTTATTGGGCTCCCTATTGTTGAACAATTAGGGAGAAAAACTAAACCCCTAAAATGCTCAATCACATTTGAACAGGTAGATGGAACATTAATTGGAGGAGTCCCAGCCACCCAAATTACAGAGTTGATCAAACTAGAAATGAGCAAGCATTGTGAACTTATATGATTTGTAGTGGCTCCAAAAATGTCAGAATCTATCATATTGTGATTTGCTTGACTTGATAAATGGGTCCCTACCATCAAATGGAAAAACAGATACCGGAAAATCATAATTGGTGTTGGCCCACTGCCCCTGTTTCCTCCTGAAAAGGGACTGCCACCCAACAGGGGTCCACAACTAGAAGCAGCAGTCATCCCTTCAAACTCTCCTCTTGGTGAGCCCCAGGTTTCTAAAGAATACAGGAACTTGGCTGAGGCTTTTAGTGAAGCGGAATGCAACATTTTACCCCCATACTGAACCACTGATTGTACCATCGAATTAGAACCTGGGGCAAAACTGACAATACTAAAGATGTACTCCATGACACTAGCCGAGATGACTGACTTGAGGAAATACATTGATACCAACTTAGCCAGAGGCTTCGTTGAACTAGCAAAATCTAGGTTGGCAGCCCCAGTACTGTTTAAAGAAAAGAAAGATGGCGGTTTGAGATTATGTGTGGACTTTAGAGGTGTGAACGCTGTATGCATAAAAAGCATGTGCCCCAATCCTTAATGAAAGACTTGCTAAATTACTGTCGAAAGGCAAAATCTTTACCAAGCTAGATCTGAGAGAAGCCTACTACTGAGTCCAAATAAAGGAGGGAAACGAGTAGTAAACTGCCTTCAACTGCCCTCTGGGTAGTTTCCAGTTTCAAGTCATGCCTTTCGGACTCCAAGGCACTCCCACTGTATTTATGCAACTAATCAATGAAGTGTTACATCCACATCTGTACAAGGAGGTCCTTGTCTACTTGGTTGACTTTCTTATATTCAGCAAAACCATCAAAAAACATGTCAAATTAGTCAGGCAAGTACTGAAAAAACTATTAGCTGTCAAATTATGCACAAAGCTGTCAAAATGAGAATTCCATAAAGAGTCTTTGGACTACCTAGGCTACCAAGTGTCTATCTAGGGAATTGAAATGGACCCTGTAAAGGTGAAGGCAGTGCTAGACTGACAATCACCAAAAACAACACGAACAACTTCAAAGCTTCTTGGGTTTTGCAAATTTCTAAACGACAATTTATCCCTTCATTTGCTGAGGTCGCCCTCCCTTTAACAGAGTTACTAAAAACTGGGACTTCCCCAATCAAACCAAGACCCAATCAATTTCTTAATTGGACAATGAACTGTCAGAAATCCTTTGAGACATTAAAACACCTTTTTGCCATGGAGCCTATCCTTCAGCATCCAGACCCAACCAAACCTTTTGTAGTCCAAGCCAATGCCAGTGATGTGGCTGTCGTGGTGATTATACTTCAAAAGAACTCTCAATATGACCTGGTGCCTTGTGTTTATATGTCTAAACAGAAAGCATAGGTGGGCAGTTTGGGAAAAGGGTTTTTGCTGTGTGATGGGCTTTACTATCTTGGAGGATTTTCCTGGAAGGAATGAAGGAGCCTTTTGAGGTGTGGACTGATTATAAGAACCATGGGGCTCTGAAGACACCTTGGAAGCTTTCTCCTAAACAAGTCCATTGGGGTCAATACTAAAGAGATTCAACTTTAACATGAAATATATCCCAGGAGGAAAAAAACATATTGGCAGATACCTTGTCAAGAAAACCTCAATTTGACAGTCGCTGGAAGGAAGTAGTGCAAACTAATATATAATATATTATATATCAGAATATATATCAGAAGCCCAACCACCAGAGGCCAAGTGCAGCCCTAGACTCCTAGAAGACAAACTGACAACGAATTTGAAAGCAGCACTTTTAACCAATCCATGGTTTGCTGAAAATCAAATTAATTTGACAATGAACAAAGGATTAGCTTGGAAAGGAACCAAGATTTATGTACCCAATACTCTAAGACTGATGGTGCTAAAATGTAGCCATGACTACATTGGGGGGACACTTTGGGTTCCTAAAAACCCTACATTTAGTCAGAAGACAGATCTGGTGGCCAAAAATGAAAACTGATGTCAAAGACTATGTAAAAAGCTGTTCAATTTATGCCACTATGAAACACAGAACTGGAAAAATCCCTGGCCTCCTCCAACAAGTAGCTGAAGCAACGAAACTGTGGGAAGAAATCATGGTGGACTTTGTCATGGAGTTGCCAGAGAGTGGAGGAAGTACCATGATTTGGACTGTTATCAATTTATTCTCTAAGCAAGCCCACTTTACAGCATGTAATGGACTGCCTTTGGCTAAGAAACTGGCAAACTGTTTGTGAAGCATATTTATTGGCTCCACGGAGTGCCTCATAGAGTAATCTCAAATCGAGGTGTACAGTTTACTGCCAAGTTCTAGAGGGAGTTTTTGAAATCCTTTGGGTCGTCCCAAGACTTTCTTCTGCGTTCCATACAGTGTGTAACGGCACCACTGAAAGAATGAACACTATGGTGGAACAGTACATTAGATGTTATGTAAAATAGCAACAAAAGAACTGGGCAGATCTGTTCCCATTTGCAGAGTTGCTTATAATAATGCAGTACACAGCAGCATGGGCTTAACTCTTTTCCAGATGACTACAGGCATGGATTTTGTCCCTATGCCAGAGTTGCCTAGGGAACCCCCAACATCCATGTTTTTAACGGATTGGATGGAATCACTAAAAAAGGGTTAGGAAGATACAAAAAAGCTCTAGCAGAAGCCATTGAGGATTATAAAAATCAGGCAGACAAACAGATCTCTCCAACTACCATTTGAAGTGGGGGACAAAGTGTTTTTGTTGACTAAATATCTTAAGTTGAAACTTCCTAGTAGAAAGTTGGGACCAAAATTCCCAACTTTCCATTCCATTCCCTATATCAAATGTAATCAATCCAGTGACTGTCCAACTTAGTCTCCCTCAGCTGTTGGGGAAAATACACCCAGTATTCCATAGTAGCTTGTTGAAGCCTGCTGTTGATTCTAATCTATGGCCGGTACCAGCAGCTCCCTCCAAACCTCTGGCAGTACAGGATGAAACACATTATGAGATAGATAAAATCCTCAACTCTAGAATACACTGAGGATGTTTACACTATTGGGTGCTCTAGAAAGGCTACCCTTTGTCAGAAGCTACTTGGGTAAAAAGTTGGTATATGCATGCAGATAGATCGTTTAAACAATATCATGAACAATTCCCTGGCAAGCCAAAGGCCACCTTGGAGGGGGGGGAGGGGATTAAGGGGGCAATGTGTTAACCTCTGGTTATGTATTGTTTATTGTATTTTCCAGAATGTGATTTTTTCAAGGGGAATGCCTGTCAGCTTTGGAAGCTATATTGAGACCAGATACTTCTATGCTGCCATATTTGAGCCTGGGGGAATTTGGAATTTGTATGTGATTAGACATAATAAAATAATAAAAATAATAATTCTTTTTCTAATTCAAGGTCATGTTACTTTTTTGCATAAGTGAGAGGAAGCCTTATGTTGGGATGGCTATGTGATGTAATGATGGGTGCAGGAGATGGATTTGTAGTTTTGATTTATTGCAAGGAAGCCCGGAACTTTCAGATTTGGGATTCCCCAGTTGTGCCAGTCATTATCCAAATAAACTTTTGAGAAGATATCTATCTTGAAGTTATTTATTGGAGTGGAGGTTTGTTGGAATGTTGACAGTGAGTTTCACAAGATCTCCCTAGACTACCTGGGCTGCCAAGTGTCAAATGAAATGGCCCCAGCAAAGTGAAAGCAGTATTAGACTGGCAACCCTCACATACTCTTAAACAGCTCCAAAGCTTCCTGGGGTTTGCAAACTTTTACAGACAGTTTATCCCAGTCTTTGTTGAGGTCACACTACCCCTGACAGAACTACTAAAGATGGGGGGAGGAGCCTCAAAACTTTGACTGGGCCAGTTGCTGACTTGGTCACTGGCCACTTGATTTTGAGAGACTAAAAGGGCTTTTTGCAGAGGAATCCATCCTCTGGTAATCCTGACCCCAAACAGTTGTTCATCATACAGGGAGACACCAGCTATGTAGCCATGGTGGCAATGCTCTTGCAGACTAACCCTCAGAGCTAGCTACAACCCTGCATGTACGTGTCCAAAAAACTCACTGACACTGAGAGGAGGTGGAAGTGGTTTAACTTTGAATTTTAATACATTCTCGGGGGGGGGCAGAGAAACTGTTCACTGCTGCCTTGTCCAGGAAACCCCAATTCAACAGTTGTCATGAAGAAATAATTCTTCATCATCCCTCCCTCACAACCGGCAGCTCAAGCCATCACCAGAGGCCAATCTGGATACTGGAAAAGCCTGGGGGAGGACCAAATGACAAAGGCCCTGAAGTCAGCTTCCGCTTTCAGTGGCTCAATGACAACCAAGACACCCTGACCTTGAGGGATGGACTAGCCTGGAAAGGAGCCAAGCTATACATACTTTCCAACTTAAGACTCCAAATTCTTCAGTGCAGCCATGACTTCAAGCTTGCTGGACATTGGATTCCTAAAGACCCTGCACCTGACCAGAAGGCAATTTTAGTGGCCTATGATGAAAGCAGATGTGGAAGACTATGTAAAGAGTTGTGCCACATGCACAGCCATGATGAAAAGACCCAGGAAACTCTCTGGGCTCCTCCAGCAAATGGTAGACCTGAGCTGGTCCTGGGAGGAAATATCCATGGACTTCATAGGTGAGCTCCCAGAGAGTGGTGGGAACACAGTCATTTGATCGTGATTGACTTATTCTCAAAAGCCCACTTCACAGCCTGTTCAGGATTACCATCAGCTAGAAAATTAGCTAGGATGTTCATTAGGCAAATACTGTATATTGGCTGCATGGAATGCCCCACAGAATTATTTCCAACGGGAATTCAATTTACTGTGAAATTCTGGGGGGCGTTCCTGGAGGGTCCACACAGGGGCTTAATTCAACTTACCATCTGAGTACCAATGGGTCAGCTGAACACGCGAACGCCATGGTAGATCAGTATTTGATCTAACTGGGCAGACCTATTATCAAAAGATAATAGGTGGGCTACAGAGGTGGCCTACAATAACATCATGCACATAGCACTGGCCTCACCCCTTTCCAGGTCACTAGCAAAATGGAGTTTGTACCCATGCCCGAATTGCCCCGGGAGCTGCCATCCTCCATTTCCCTGAATGAGGGCTGAGAAAATATGAACAAACCTTAGTGGGAGCAGCAAAGGCATATAAGATGCAAGCTGACAAGCACTGCTCCCCACAGCCTCCTTTCTGAATTGGAAACAAAGTATTTTTGTCAACAAAATATCTAAAACAGAAGCTACCATGTAAAAAAACTGGATCCTAAGTTCATAGGGCCATTCCAGACAGTGAAAGTTGTTAGGAATATAAGTCACCTAACATGTATTTGGGTTAGAAATACATAAACCAGGATAAATATTTTAAAACTATCTTTAAGAAAATGCAAAACTGTAATTAGGTGTGGTTTCTCAAATGACCATAAGATGGAGCCAGAAACCTGGGTTGTCTTAATCTGAGTCTCAGAAGAGAGTGAGTGTATCTCTGTTTTCTTCTGTTGGAAAGTATTGCCGTTGCTCCATTTTTTTCCTAATTGACTGATATTCCTGGATTTAATGTAAGTCTGATACTGAACTGTTTTTTGACACTGGACTTTGATATTTGGATTATCCCTGGATTGAAAAACTGACTGATTTACCTGTGAATGATTTTGGATTGCTTGTTTGGATTTTGCTTAACGTTTCTGGAAGTAAAAACCTACATTTACTGTACAGTGTATCTGTGTGCTGTATGTGTGTATTATTCAAATACAACTCTCAAATACGTCTCCCTGTATGCGCTCATTCTCCTAACGGGGAATTACCTCAACAAAAGTAATTAATTAACCCTGTAACTGTGCAGCTTAAACTCCCACGCTTGCTAGAAAAAGTGCATGTGGTCTTTCACAACAACTTGTTAAAGCCGGCAATCAGCTTTCAGCTGAGACTGATAGACTGGGCCGCTCCCAAGCCTATTGTAGTGCAGGGAGAGACCCATTATGAGGTTAAAAAAATATTGGATTCCATTTGCACCATACACACTTGAATACTTAGCCCATTGAAAGGTATACCCCTTGTCCAAAGCTACCTGGGTCAAGAGCTGGGATGGTGAAGCAATTCCGATTAGTGAAACAATTCCATGATAGGCATCACAATAAACCTAAGGGGCCCCTGGGAGAGGAACGGTTTAGTAACCTTGGTGTTACTAAAACCTCTCTGAATTTCTTGTTGCAGGAGCCCTCTTCAATTGAGTGGGGGCTGCCTGGAACCATCCCCCCCCCCCC
>BHFT01015714.1:10111-28125 GCA_004320025.1 Laticauda laticaudata
CCCCCCCCCCCCGGCACTTTCAGGGCTGCCACAGTGAAGTGAGTCAAGCTGTGGGAATGGGGGGGGGGAGAACAGGAGGCTTCAACTAGAGGATTGTAGCCATAATAAAATTTATTCTTCTGAGAATGGAGAACTTTTCCACCAGGTGCAAGGAGGTGGGATCTGAGACCAAGTGACCTTGGACTGTGGCCTGATTGGACCATGTGACGGACTACATGGGCAGGGGAAAGAAAATTCTACTTCTAACTAGGGGGGAAACCCGAGGGGGTTTAGAGTCGGGTTTCCCCATTTGTACCAATATGACATACCTAATAAATCTATACATTGAAGAACTTGCCTGCCTGGGAGTTCTGACACTGACACCAGGAGGGAAGATCCCCTCTCAGAAATGTGTCCAGCCAGATTTAAGTTCTCACACCAGCCAAGACCTCAGGGCAGGTGGGGAGTAGTAATTGTCATCCAGAAATCTCTTTTGATGTTCAGAAGTGTTCCATAAGTTTCCAGATGTGAAACCTGTTCCTAAACCTGGGATCACAAGATTAGTTGGGAGTGTTGTCAATGTATCCGGCCTCCCTATTCTGTAGCCACATTCCTTTTTTTCCAAAAAGGTTTTTTATTTTATACATACAATAATTCCATTCCACTAGGTACATATTTCATGTGTTTACAGTTATGATTAATTCTTTTCTTATCAATATAATAATAATAATAATCACATTTTCTTATTAATAACACAATCTTACCTTATTGCTTTATATATTCATCTAAACCATTTTGTTTTATTTTCCAACCATTGATAAAATAAATCCCATACCATATATAATACTCCAATTCTTCTTTTTCTTTAATTACCAATATTAATCTTTTCATTTCTGAACATTCAAATATTTTTTCAATTACTTTTCCTTCTATCAGTATCTTATCACTTTTTCAATTCTGGGCAAATACAATTCTAGATGGTGTTAATACATGTATGATTAAATATGTTTTTTTTCTTTACTGTAACCTTCAGGTACCACTCCTAATAAAAATATTTCAGGTTTCAAATCTATTTGTTGTTTGATCATTTTTTCCGACCATGTGTGTATTTTTGTCCAATATCTTCTAGCTTCTGTACAAGACCACCACATATGGTAGCATGTTCCTGGTGTTGCAGCATTTGGCTGATTTATCTTGAAACATTTTAGCTAATTTTGCTGATGCCAAGTGCCATCTATAAAACTTCTTGTACAAATTTTCTTTGAATGCTGTCGATATTGTTAATTTATAGTTTCTGTCCCATAACTTCTGCCACATTTTATTCTGTGGTATATCCAAGTGCCCATGCTATCATTGTTTCCTTAATTTGTTCTTCTTCTAATTTAACACCCAATAAATAACAATATAGTCCTTTAATCAACTTATCTTCCATTTCTGTTAATATTTTATGCAATTCTGTCAACTTGTTAATTCCTTCACCTTTAATATTTTTTCATATCTTGATTGTATTTGCATATACGAATACCAATGCATTTCTAATCCTTGTTCATTCAATTCTTTTGTTTTGAGCTTATCCTTTTCATTTAAAATATCTTTATATCTGGTAACAATTCCCATTTTACAAACATTTGGGTGTATAAGTGCTTCCATTGTTGACAACTAGACTGGTATCTTCATATAATATTGTTCTCTAGCTTTTCCCCATACATCTAACAATGCATTCTTGACCATATGCCTTTGAAAATACCGATTCAAAAAAACAGTGGTGGCAGGCAAGGACGAGTATAGAGGCTGACATCTGCTCATGATTTCAGTCAATGTTTTTCTACGTTTAGTGTGACCCCTTGAGGTGCTCGAACCCCAGAGAGGTTCGTGTTGGTGTGGGGAGTACTTTAGCTGCTGTGTGGGGAAGGCAACTCCCCATCAGCGAAGAGAAGCCCTCCAGAGCCCAACGATTAAGAGATAGCTTCCTGTTAATGGAGGCTCCGAAGTCCGGACTGTCACCGATTACTAAAGCGAGTAAGTGACAAACTTGTGAGATCGTGGTGAAAGACGTGTGGCTGAGGAGTATAATGGAGAGAGATGAGGAGAAAAAGATTACCAACTGATAATGATTAAATAAGTGACTCTTGAAAGCCTGAAAGAAAACGGCTAGAAATGGTGAAGAGGAGCGTGGGCGAAAGGATTTTGGTTGAACTAAAGTGAAATGTGGATTGCAAAGAAAGAAGCCTGTGTTACTGCATTAGAAAACTTTAAGATCAGAAGTGATATGGAACTTCTCATCTGACTACTAAGTTGATATTTTCTTTTGAAAAACTGTATTGAAATAGTGAAGAGATCTGGGTGAACTGAAGGGGACAGATTGGTGCCAGATGAAATGGGACGCCTAGAAGCCTTGGAGACTCAGTAACATTATATTTACACTTAATTAATTAGACTTTTAATAGATTCCTGGGGAACTTTGCCTTATGAAGAGGTGTTGTTAAGGAGAAGATGAAATTTAAAAATTGATGCCTAAAATGCTTTTAAAAAGGGGAGTATAGATGCGACTGGAGATTAAGAAGACTGACTGTTGACTGATAGTCATTATTCGCAATTTTCCTTCTCCCACTTCCGTGTGCATTTGAAGGAGGAAAAAATAAAATAGTATATATTCTTATTTTTTTTTTCTACCAGAGATTAAGAACAAAGACAGACTTTGGGATTTCCTTTTCTTATTTTCTCCCCTTTTTTATGCTCTCTTTTCTCTTTTATAAATAATTGGCTAAATTTCCCCCCCCCCCCGAGTCAATCTTCATTGGGTGTTTATCTTTTCCCGCCTTCCTTACCTCATTCTATATAAAAATTGTAATTTATTTATTTGAAGATAAGAAATATACAGAATAATTGTTTAGATATTGATAATTGACTTGATTAATTTCTGAGATTGGGATAATTATATTTTGACTAGATATACCAAATTATAATTATCAAAAAAGAGAATATGATAGTAAACTAAGGAATCACTGTAAATTAACTATCAATAATTTATAGGATTTTATATTCAATATTGAGTATATTAAAAGTTATTATGTATGGTGTATATATAGGTTATATAAATTAGGTTAAATAACGTGGTATAGTGAATATAGAATTGAAATACAAACTCATAAATTTACTTACTTGATTTAGATTTAGATTTGGAAAAAAATATAGTTTAATAGATAAATTAATTCTGCATATGATTAACTGTATATTGGGCTATAAATTGAATGGTAATTTGGGATAATTATAATTAATATTAATTCAACAACAGAAACAAATTTAAAGAAATGACTTTGACAACTACCACAGCCCTTAAACCTGCAGGGAAGGGCTACTCCAACTTTAACAACTACATGGCAACAGCTCTGCCTATGGCCCCAAATTATAGAAGAAACAATTACCAGTAGAAAAAACAATCCCCAATATTTACAAATTTAATATTCAATCAATTTTGCTAACACTCAAGATCGATGGAGAAAATTACAAGAAACAATGATAAAAAACCACAATGAACCAAGAGAGATATATAACGATTAAGGGAGGAGATGCGGAAAAATGAAATTAGAAATGAAAGCGGATATGTCTAAAGTAGATAATAAAATTAGAATACTCCAACAGGCCCTGGAGAAAATTGAAAGCAACAATAAAAAAGTAGAGAAAATGGACTGAACAAACTGAAATGAAAATTGGAAAGGGTACAGAGAATTAAAAATGTAACCAAAGAAAATGGAAGACTCGTTGTTTATTTTAGAGGAGGGACAAGGTTGGCTACATTCCTTAAGATTTCCAGACATAGAGGAGTTCCAAGGATGAAGACCTAGGAACAATCGATGGCGGAAATACTGGCCTGGACTATAGATAAAGAATGGACCGACATTGATGAACTTTATAGTCAGTACTCAGCTAGCGAGGGCCATAAAATCCCAAGACGAAGTTTCACATACGCTTTATGAGGAAGGATGTCCACGATATTATTTTTTAAGATATCTAGAGATAGAACAATTGTATATAAGGGCAAAGAAATATTTTGATTCCTTTAAACTAAGTCCGCAGAAGAATAAGCGAAACAAGACTCGAGGGTTACAAATTTTTAGGCTGCTTATTTAAACTCAAAAAAAATTGTTTTCAAATGGTTAATATCCAGAAGGGATGCATTGTTACATGGAAAGAAAGGAAAATTAAAATTGATACTATAGAAAGAGCCCAAGAGAATACTATGAGCAAATTAGTAAGTTCAGAAGATTATCGAGTGTAGGGAGGAATTTTGAAAATAAACTCACAAGAAGATCAAAAACTATACAGAATTAAAAAAGAAGGAAAACTTTTAAAGTTCAGAAACATTTGAGAGAGACCGAGTTATACAAGACAAAGAGTGAAACAGAATTTAAATAAATGGAAGAGGAAAAGAAACTTCTTTCAATTAATATAAAATGGTCTAAATTCGATCTAAAAAAGAAAAGGATATTACAAATCTAATTAAACATGAGCTGATATAATATGTTTACAAGAACCCACATAAGAAAAGGAAGAGAAAGATTTTTAAATTTGCCCGAAACTGGGAAAGCTATTTTACTGCGCCACGCAGATATAGGAAAAAAGAAGAGGAATTGCAGTATATATAAAAGAGATTTGAAGCAGAGAAGTAGTATTGTCAGACCCAGAAGGAAGAACTTTGGTTTTGCAGGATTCTGGATTCAATGATATTCCCAATTTTATTAGTGGTAATCTGATGGCCCAAATGAAAACCACAAAGAATTTTTTAAAGTATTTTATACCAAAAAATAATAGGATTTGAACAAAGGAATATTTGTATTATAGGGATTTTAACTCTATTGCCGATTATCAGGAAAGATCATAGGAGATGGGGCAGAATAAAAAAGGAAAAGAGAGTTCCCTAAAGATATGTAAGAAATATGAGAGGAATTAAATTTGGTTGATCTATGGAAGGAAAACTATACCTTGAAAAAAACAATTTACATTTTATTTTCAGATCACATCAAACATGGACACGATTGATATTGGCATGGATGAATGGGAATAGCAAATGAAAAAAAGAATTGAAATTACCGGAATGAATGGGCAGATCACAATCCAATTTCAGATATATGGAAAGGTAGAAGAAACCAAGAAAGATGGATTAAATACCCAATTATTAATGCGAAAGATTATACTGATAAACTTAAGAGAGGAATTAAATATATTTCTTTTAAAGAGAATAATAATGGACGTAACGACAAAACAAAAACATCTGGGTACAATGAGGCCGGTAATAAGGGCATAAACAATTTTCTATTAATTCTAAGGAGGAATAAAGAAAAATATGCCCAACAAAAATAAAACTACAAACAACAATGTAAGGAATTAGAAATGCCTACACAGAAGACTCCAAAAAACACCAACATACAAAACTAGATATAATAGAACAAACACCAAATGGGGAACTTAATCGAACAGAGAAACTGATTATTAAATTTTGAAGATGACAAAACAACCTTACTTTGAGAAATTGCCAATAAGCACAGGGAAGTGGGTAGCTTACAAATTAAAAAAAAAAAGAAAGAAAAGAAATGATATATCAATTAATAAGATGGAACGGTGATATACAACAAGAGATAGGGAAAAAAAAAGAAAATTGTACCATAAAATGCTGAACGGAAGAGTTATATGAAAGGAAGAAAGTAATGAGGATAGAATAAGAAATTATGTTAGATGAAATAAGAAGATAAGAAATGTTAAGAAGAAATGATAGAAACCACGTCGATAAAGATATATGCGTGTCTGAACTGAAATCGGCATAGAACCAAAAAACAACAAGCCCCGGACCTGACGGAATCCGGGAGAGTTATTATAAGATAAATTGCAGAAACAGATTGGACCATTGTATGTTGGAAATTTTGTAATGAGAGTATTATTGGCAGCTAAAGATGCCGGGACTCATGGAGGGAGCATTGATTTCGTTGATCCCGAAGGAGGTTTCTGAAACCCAGATTATATTAACAATTTAGTATGGACCGATTTCGCTATTAAATACCGATTCCAAAATTCTGCCTCCATTATAGCTAATAGACTTAAAAAAATATTAAGTTTTAATTATACATGAATGTCAAAATGAATTTCTCCCGACTGGACAGATAAGCAATTAACTCAGACGTATTTAGTATATTTAGAATTTATGAAAGCCCCACCCCGAGAAACAGATTTGCACTTATTGTTTTAGATTGGCCAACTTTAGGCTGAGAAGGGCTTTTGATAAGTTTAAATTTGGCAATTCTTAATTACAAAAAAATTTATTAATATGAAATTAGGCACCAATTTGAAAAATATTATAACAACTATTTATGGACACACAACAGGCCATTTATTTTAGTAAATGGGAACTATACTAGGCCTATATTTAAAATAGGACTAAATATGGCGTATTTTTCTATTATGAAAAATAGAAAGGGAGTTAAGGCTGCCTTTGTTCTCGCCCCTGCTCTTCAATTCACATTAGAAACATGTACTAACTAGATTAGACAAAAAGTTCAGAGATAAAAGGACTAAAATTAAATCAGAAGAATACAAAATTAAAGCATTTGCGGACGAATTTGGTTTTTTTCTGAAAGAGACAAAATTGATTAAGAATTAGAACAAATTTGGAGAGTAGCAGGACTTAAAATTAATAGGAAAAACAAATTAATGACTAAAACTTAACAGGAACAAGCAGAAAAAAAGAACTGAGAAGAAATTATGGGAATACAAAGTGACAAGAAAGTTAAATATTTAGGAATATGGTTGACACACATTGTTAAGGCACTTTCAGAGAAACAACTACATAAGTTTGATGCTTCATGGTAAGAAGGATCTGAATTATGGGGCAATTACAACTTTCCACTATTGGGAAGAATTGCTTACCGTTAAATGAATATCGCGAGTCCCTCGCGAGTCCAAATTTTATATCTATTTCAGCATTGATTTCCAAATTAAATTACAATTTTTTTCAAAGAACTCAATAAAATTATTGCTAAGTTTATTTGGCAAGGGAAAAAAAACCCAGAATAAATTAAATCAATGCAGGATATGAAAAGCAGGGGAAGGGTTGGCACTTTCCAAATTGGGAATTGTATACACAGTGCCACCTGTATGTTAAAAGATTGGGCTAAACTTAATAATAAGAGAATGTACTTATTTTAGAAGGCACGACTTACAGCGGGTGGCTGCTTTCTTATGGGATGTAGGAAAAAATTAAACAGAAATACTTTCACAGACACTTAATTAGAGGACTCATTGGTAACTATTTGGAAAAAATACATAAAAACACTATTAAAGTACCGATTTTGTCTATCAAACAATGGAGGCAATTGATCCCAGCCCAAACAATTTGGATATTTTTCTAAGAATGAATCAAACATAAAGATTATTAGGACGTACAAGGAATTTGAAATCCTGTTCAGAACTTCAAGGTAAATGGGGATTTCAAATAGATCAATGGGCATATTTACAAATTCATAGTAGATATAAACCAGGATAGGAAAAGAATTCGAATTAGTAATAAAACCCCAGGCAGCTAGATAAAATTTAAATGGGATCAGGAAAAAAGAATATAACTAAGATTTTACAACATTGTTTACTCGAAGTAGAATTAGAAGAAGAAATAGTAAAAAGAAAATATGATTGCTTGGAGTAGGAATGGCTAGGACGTAATATCACCTTAAATTGAATGGGAAAAGTCTGGGGAAGTAATAATAAATTACAAAAAAATCGGCAGCATACAAAGAAAATGCAGAATAACTGTTTTATAGATGGACCTTCCTCCTTCGAGGACTGGCGAAAATGTGGCCCCAAAATGGAGTCCAAAATTGCTGGAAATGTTAAAAGAAAGAGGAACTTTTTCCACAAAAAATATTGGGAAAATATTTTGGGCTAGAAAGATATTACTTAAAAGAACAGATCGAATAGAAAACCAGAGTCTTTTCTACTAGGGAATTTTTGACAAACAAATATCAAAAAAGATAAAAATATATTGCAATACATATATAACAGCAGCTAGGTTGGCTTTTGCTCAGTGTTGGAAGCAATCCACAGGTACCTACAAGGAGATGATTATCCAAAAAATTTCAAACTGCGTTAGAAATGGATAGATTAAACATGACTCTTAAAAAACAAAGGAAACTTCCAATATATTTATAATAGCTGGAATTATTGTATAAGTTGGCTAGAACAAAGATGAATTTTTATAATTAGGCATTGAAAGAATAGAAAATTTTTATGAGTGATGTATAAATTCTTGTAAAGCATAAAGTGTTTAGAGATAGTAAAACCAAAGGAAGAAAAGATCTCACAAGAATTGTCGAAAGTAAGAATAAATTTTAACAAATTTTCTTCCTTGTATTTTCTTTTTTTCTGGTTTTCTGTCCTCTTTTCCATTCCCCTCTTTTTGTTTTTCTTTTCTTACTTTCTACCCTTCAATTATGCACGTGTTATTATGTTGTTGTGTTTTTCTTTTTTAATTGTAAAATCAATAAAATTTGGGTTTTTTTAAAAAAAGAAAATACCGATGTATTTTGCCTCTCCCATACCACAAAAATGCATGCTAATCCCTTTGCAAATCATGTCCTTCCAATGTTCATAACCTTTTATTTCTCATTGTTATCCATTATCTCGTCCAAGTTAGTGCTGTGGCCTGATGCATACCTCCCAATTAGGTAACCCAAACCCTCCTCTAATTCTAGCATCCTGTAACATTTTACATTAATTCTTGCTTTCTTTCCTTGCCATATATATTTCAATACTATTTTACTGATATTTTCAAAAAAAACAATCCAATTTTATCGGAATTGTTTGAAACAAATACAACACTTTGGGTAATATGTTCATCTTAATCGCTGCAATTCTTCATGTTAATGAGAACTGCATATTACCTTATTTTTCTAACTCTGTCTTAATTCAACTGAATTCCTAAGTATTTAACTTTCTTTACAATCTGAATGTCGATAAACTCTGTCAGTTCTTTGTTTGTTTGTTTGTTTCTCTGTCATGTTTTGCACCAATATCTTAGTTTTCCCTTTATTTATTTTTAATTCAGGCTGCAGTCACATTCCTGTCTGAGCTGCTAGGGGCCATCTCAGTGCTTATGATCCTAGAGGACTTCAAACTATCTATCCTGGATTTAGCTTCAGAGGCAGCCAGTAGTTGTTGGTTACAATGGCAATCATGGGCCTATCCCAGATCACCCAAGGCTTGATTCAGAATAATGTTCATACTCCCAATATGATTTTCGTGTCACAGCAGTGGCAATGTAATTTGGTGGAGAATCTGTCATTATCCTCATGTCATGGTCAAACTATGTCCTCATGGCTGCAAGATTTCCCAATGCAACCCCCTGCCCCTGCAGTGAGGCAGGACCTATTCAAATGGTCTACCTTTGGTGACTAATGGACCTAGATTTAGAAGGAGCTGGGGGATATCCCAGGCACAGCTGCTGCATGACCCTGTGGAGGCTTTGGCCAAAACCTAGAATCAGAAAGAGGCCAAGACTCTTGACAGGATCCTGCCCATGTGCCCTCTCCTGGTTCATTGGTCCTGAAACTCTGCAAAGTTCGGAGGAGTTAAGGTTGTCAAAAGATGGCCAGAGCACCACTGGAGAAAAACTAAGAATGAATTCAACTGGACATGGATCAGAGGCACAATTAAGGTCCATCTCATGGCAGTAAAAGCTGCAAAATGTCACTATTGCATCCACAGAGTGTCCCCAGATCGCACTATTCAAATTCACTTGGTCCCTCCTTGGGAAAGAGGGCTTGGATGATAATTTATAAGGCCTGACAAATAAAATCTGCTGAGATTTATTTTCAGTTTGAGTCCAAACATGGAGCAGATCCATTGGACATGCCTAGGGAATCAATTTGCCAGATTATCTGGAAATGGTTTGATCCTGTTGGACCTGAGGAAATAGACAGGATCCTTGGGACTGTTAAAAGATAATTACTTGTTCAGTAGATCCTTGTTCCTCTGAAAGCCTCCAGAATGATGACCTGCAGATGGGCCCATGTGATGATTAACATAGAGCTGCAGGGGAGTGTTTCTGGCATAATTTATGGAGGTCTTAATGTGCCCCCTGCTCATGAAACTATCATTGGACCCAAACCCTCTGGACAATTTCTGACCTTCCCTTCCTATGAAAGATGGAAATTGTCTCGCAGCCCAGTGGGTCCTTGATGACATGGATCATCTGGAGCCCTTTCAGTCAGGTTTCAGATCAGGTTACAGGATAGAATCAGTATTGATCATGCTGTTGGATGATCTCTGCTGTGAATGGGATAGGATAGGACAGGGGTGTCAAACTCACGACGACATGTTGTCATGTGACATATCACAACTTTTCCTCCTTTGCTGAACAGGGTGAGCATGGCCACTGGACTGCGGGCCCTGAGGTTGACATCCCTGGGGTAGGGAATCTATTTTTGCTCTTCTTGACTTCACAGCATCTTTTGATACCATTAAACATGGTATCCTTTTGGGCTGTCTAGAGGGCTGGTGTTGGGCAGCCCAGTATTGTGCTGGTTCAACATCTTTCAACAAGGCTGGTCTCAATTGCTGTTAAATAGGAAGTGAGAGGTCCAGCTGATGGCCATTCCTGTGTGTGTATTGGGGCATAGCTCATAACCCTGGTCTTTTTTGACATCGACATGAAACCACTTATCCAACACCATAGGATGAGACATCATCAGTATGCTGATGATATACAGCTTTATGTGCTCGCTTCGGCAGCATACTAAAATTGGAACGATACAGAGAAGATATACAGCTTTATATCTTCATTCCTGGTAATCCAAACAATGCTATGATCACTCTTTCTCAGTTCATGGAGGTTGTATTTGGATGGGAACAATAGGCAAGATGGAGTGGCTGTGGATGCAGCAGACCTCTGGATCCAGCTGTTTATCATCATTAACTCTGAATTAGGGTTGCACTACCCCAGATGGATCCAAAGCACAAGTTGTAAATTAAACAGATTAAACAGATAATCAGAGTTGCAAGAGACCTTGTAGTTCATCTAGTCCAACCCCTGCCCAACAGGAGACCCTACAGCATTTCTGACAGATGGGAGTCCAATCCTGTCTTGAAAGTCTCAAGTGATGATGCTCCCACAATTTCTGAGGCCAAGCATACCAAGCAGTTCCATTGGTTGATTGTTCTCACTGTCAGAAAATTTCTCCTAATTTCCATGTTAAATCTCTCCTTGTTCAGTTTCCATTCATTATTCCTTGTCTGACCTTTGGGTGCTTTAGAAAATAGCTAGACTCTTTCCTCTCTGTGGCAGCCCCTCAAATATTGGAACTGTCAGGGCTCCAACAAATCACCCCTCATCCAAATCAAAACTCTCTAGCCACATTTCAGAAAAAAAGTAAATTGGTTTATTAGAACTTGCCATGTTGGTGCATGGCTGGGTGCAGCCGATATTAAATTTCTCCCTTGATCCTGGTCTTTCCCTCATCCCCTGGATGTGACTTCTCCAATGGGACAAAAGTCATCCATCATGCTCTCCAATAACCTTCTTATGCTCTGACAACTTTGGGCTGCCGAGGTGATTTCAAAATGCCTTGTTTTCCCCCACCCCCTTTTTCTGGCAGCTAAAAAGACCAAGGGAGTATCTTTTTATTTGACAGGAACACTGCTATTATGTTTTCCCTGATCCTTTTCTTCACTAGACTAGCCACGTTCCTATAACCGTTCTTCATATGTTTGTCTCCAGTCCCCTAATCATCCTGGTTGCTCTTCTTTTTCTAGAGTCTCAACATCTTTTTTTATAGTGTGGTGACCAAAACTGGATGCACTACTCTAGGTGTGGTCTTACGAAGGCTTTATAGAGTGGTATTAGTACTTCACTTGATTTTGATTGTATCCCTGTTAATTCAATTTAGGATTGCATTAGCTTTTTTGGCTACTATTGCACGCTGCTGGCTCATATTAAGCTGGTTGTCCACTAAGACTCCAAGATCCCTCTCTCAGTTACTCCTATTATGCCTAGTTTAGCCCAGTCTATATGTGTATTTTTGGTTTTTTTTGCCTAAGTGTAGGACTTTACTTTTCTCTACATTGACTTTTATTTTGTTAAATAAGGCCCAGTGTTCTGTCCATCAAGATTCATCTAGCTCTTGAGCCTATCTTCTTGGGTGTTAGCTATTCCTGCCAATAGCATCATCTGCAAATTTGGTAAATTTCCCATCTGTTCCCTCATCTATGTTGTTAATGAAGATATTGAAGAGTACTGGGCCTAAGACGGAATCTTGTGGCACCCCACTGCTTACTTCTCTCCATGTAGACAGGTGTTCTCTCACTATCTTTTTTGCTGTTGGTAAGAATTAAGACCAGTATGGCTGTCCCTCTAGTTCTATCCTCTACCTTTTGGACAATGAAGTTGTCAGCTAATCTGGTTAGGAACCTGTCATTTCTCACTTGGTACAGAATTCGTTTTCCAATTGATATCAGAATAATTGAAGTCCCCCATTACTATTGTAGTGTGTTTCCTGCTTATGTTTGTCAGTTGGTTGGCAAAAAGGTCATCTATTTTTTCTGCTTGGTTGGTTGGCCTATAATATACACCTATGGCCATGTGATTCTTTTTTTCTTTTATATTGACCCATATGCATTCTAGGAGGTTTTCCTCTTTGGTTTCATACATTTATGTAGCAATATAGTGGTCCTTTACATAAAGTGCAACTCCACTTCCTCTTTTCTAGGGTCTGGGGTTTTTTGAAAAGTTTGTATCCTTCCACCAGTATGTTCCAATCATGGGTTTCATCCTACCAAGTTTCTGTTATTCCAACTATATCATATCTACCTTCATGTATTAGTAGTTTGAGTTCACCCTGTTTGTTCCCCAGACTTTGTGCATTTGTATATTAGGAACTTGAGATTTTTATGTCTGACACTGTGTTTACTGTCTACATAACATGTGTTGTGCCTGCCTGTCCCTACCTACTTGCCCTACTTAAGCCCCGGTCCCACTGCACTTATGGATGTAAAGAGGATGTAAAACGTTAAAAAAAAGCTTGCCATCCGTTGGAAAACACTATGCATCCATTGTGTACTATACGTGTTTCATACGCTCTATCCCTTGAGCATCCGTCCACCTGAGATTTTCATCCGCGCAAGAACTTTTGAGCCTGCACAAAAATTGTTGAACGGATGAAACTTTCCGCCGTCGTACTTGATGATACATCCTCGACATATACGTGGCAAACAAATGTTCTATGTTAAAACGTCCACTGTTCCTCTCTGCATCCTTTCTGGCCCCCCCCTAATTCCCCTCAACTCATCATCTGCTGCAGCTGAAACGGAAAAGAGGGAGCGAAACAAAAGGTACACGGAACATCTACACAGCGTAGTAGAAAGGAATAGAAAGGATGTTAAAGCGTATGCATCTTGTTTAACAAAGAATAAAATGGACAAAAAGCTTGTAATCGCAGGATTGTATCTCATCCATATTAGGATGTCTGCCAGTATGTCTAGCAGTATGTATGCAAGGACACCTAACAAGACTACCGATATTTCCTATAAAAAGGGGGAGAAAATCATCTGGATCTCAGTATGAGAATCCAGCAGCCGTGATGTAACAGACCTCTTCACCCTTGGTCCTTGGTCTTCCACATCATCCATTGTTCTCCACCATGGATCATGACTACAGTCGTATGATAGGTGCCGCTCATTCATCACCAGAAACCAAAACCTGTTCAGACTTGTTTCAACCTTTTATACGAAGGAGAAGGAAGGAGATGTCCAAAGAGCTGGTGTGGGTCAAAGGATGGATCGTGAGAAGAATGGAGTTTGGACTGTATGACTCAGATTCCGATGGTGGAGCTGATTGGAATGAAAGACCCGCCGTGCCATTCCCATGCCCACTTCATTGGAGGATGCCACCAGCCATGTTTGACGGAAATTGTTAAGAGCGTCTGAGGACACAAGGCTTTACCCAAGCCTAGCACCAACTTTCCCCGTCCCAACCTGGACCTCTGGACCTGAAGAGGATGGGCACTGGACTCTGCGACACCTGACCCTCTGCGAACCACATACAGAAAACATTGGCAGTATGCGTGGAGTGTGCCACACACAGCATCAGCAAAGTTGCGTCAGAGAAGTGGTGCACCGGGCCATCATTGAAGGAATAGTGGAGGAAGCTCCTCAGGTACCCCATGACTTGCAACAAGGCTGGAGAAAAAACTTGCAAAAGGAGTGGTATTCAGGAGTGGAACTTTCCCCAAACCGTTGGAGCCATAGATGGGAAGCATTGTGGCCTGCAAAGCTCCAGCCAAACTTCAGGGTCCACTTTAAAACTACAAAGGCTTCTTTCAGCATTCATCCTCTTTGCCACTGCGTTGATGCTGACTATCAAGTTCATGGTACATCGATGCTTTAGGGCAACAAGTCAGCTTCAGCATGGCCAGCATACAATGCCAGTCACCTCAAGGATGGGCTGGAAAACGTAACCTCATCATGGGTTTCCAGATCCAGACCCCTACCCAATGACCACACAAGATGTGCCCTACTTCATCATTGGTGATGACACGTTCTCCCTCAGAAAAACCTACCTCATGAAGCCATACAGTTCCAGATACCCTTCACTTCATGAGAAGAGGATCTTCAACTACAGGCTGAAAACAAGTACAAACTCAGTCTCTGACCACTATTCTCAGGTCATCTGAGTCATGTCCATGGGTCTCAGCTGTTTAATCGGGCAGACTGTGGAGGTGGCTGTTCCCGGCTTGAGTGCTGGTCTGATGGCACCATTTGGGGTGCTTGGCCCCAGGAGGGTACAACAGGGGATGGTGTGTTCAGAAGCTGGTCCGGAGAGCTACTCATCCTGTGAGAGTTGGAGGCCCTTTATCAAGGATTTGAGACTTTCAAAAGGCCCAAATACTGATTGACAGATTGTTCATTGACGGCTTTAGCTGTGGGGTGGAGGAAGGAGGAGTGTAGTGGGGCTGTCTGGTCTTCAGCTTGGGTGAGGACTTGGCATCTTGGCATGCGATGAAACCTGGGCCTTTGGGACTGGGAAGGTCTGTTTTTAGCTGTTGGGAAGTCTTGCATAGTCATGGCCTTGGTAGGTGAGGGCTGTTGAAAGCCCGTGGAAAGGACTGTGACATCGCCTGTGGTGGAGGATGCAGACCTGACTGGGTAGGAGCAGCTTCAGCTGGCCTTGAGGGATTTGTAGCAGAAGTGCTGTGATCTTCTGTTTCATCACCCTGGTACTGGGCCTCGGGCACAGTTCCCTCAGGGTCTGGCTCACGTTAGGTTGATGAAGGTGTTCCAGCGCCAAGGATGCTCTGGTCCAAGTGGGACCAGTTGTAGAGAGAAGTTGTGGCTGGTCTTCATTGTTGTCCCCTGATCGTCCAAACCAGCCACACTGTGGTTCTAGCCCTCCAGTTCTGCCTTTCTGCCTGCATCCTCTGGAGGTGGGGTGGGGGTGCACGTTGGCCTCTGGTGGCTTGCTGCTTCTTCCTTCCATTTTTTGACAGCCAGTGGTGTCATCCTCCACAGGATCCTCCAAGTCCACCAGCATGTGGAGTGCAGCTTGTCGAGGGGGGTTCTCTTGCTGAGGCCTCTAAAGGACCACCTGCCTGGCCCAGGGTAGCTGGCCTCCTGGCTGAACGAGGACTGGCTGTGGGCTGGTCTGAGGGAGAGGGGCTGTTCAAAGGGCTGCCTCCTCCCGATGGCGGATCTCCACCCCTCCAGGAACTGACTTTAGCCATATGTACATCTCCCGCGTCAGTGAGCTGACAAGTGGCCTGCCCAGATTTCTTGAGGTGTAGCTTGCTTTCTTGTATCAAATAACCGGCTCAAAATAAGTACATTTCTGATTGCTACTTAAGAACGAAAAGGATTGGTTCCTTTTGAAAACCAATCCCCTCAGCCGCGGGAAGGCGGCAAAATCAAAACAACTGTCATTGGCTTTGCAAGCCGGCCCACCCCCCAGGGGAAAAATGTATAAAAGACCGGCGCGGCTTTGCAGCCAATGTTCCCATCTACATCCTGGCTTATGAATAAAGACTTTGCTGTTGGAAACCTGGTCTTCCCTCGGTTTTTCCGCGACAAAACCACTGGCGACGAGGTGGATCGTTCCTTGAACGCGAGACCGAGCACGCGGTGAGGAGAAATTCCAGACGACACAGAATGGCTGGGAACAACGTTACCGCCCGCCACCTTTTAATCCAACGAGGAAGACTGGGAATTCGTATGCAGGACATTTCCAGATGTACCCTGGAGAGCACAAGATGGAGGACATCCAGAACAAAAACGCAAAAGAAGCCGTTTTTCTAACGCACTGCGGACTTGACCAATCTTCAAAATGGCAAAAGCCCTGGCGAAGGCCTGGGAACGTTAGCAGTTTAACTGGTCCGAACTCCAGAAACTACTGAAAAACGCACTACGCACCAACGGTGTTGAACCTTCATTTAAAGACGGCATGAATTCTACCGGGAGAGACCAGAAAGAAGGTGAGACGGTAGCTGATTCGAGCCGCCCTCCGACAGATAGGGGGAAGTGCGAATTCCTTAAACCTCGACGAGGATATTGAGAGAACGACGTGATATTGGGACTAGAGCGACTCAACAAAGCGCAAAGTAAGCTACTGAACAAGTCTAAATAACCTTAGCTGAGGCCATCGCGAAGCACAGCCGCAGGAAGCCGCGAAAAAGTTCGGCCGTTACCCATGAGAACAGATGAAACACCAAAGCAGGACGAACAAAACCCTGGCCACGAAGAAGGAAACAATCTCCCATTACCACCACACCACGGAAGACCTTATGTGAGACGTCCGAGTCAGACGACGGAGACGACGAGGTCCACCGCACGTATGCCGGCAAGAAAGAGCGCGAAAAAGAAATTTTGGCCGGGAATGCGCTGGCTGCGGAGGAATCACCAAGAGCTGAATGCAGGTTTCTCGATGCATCTGCCGAAGTTGCAAGAACGAGGGCACATCGAGAAAGTCTGCAGGAACAGAAAAAAAACTACAGCCCGACGAGACACACCAATTCCCCCACACGAGCGAGCCCCGGCGAGCGCGAGAGAAAGTGGCGCCGAAACAAGCAAACCGCAAACAGAGAGGAAATACACATCAAACTGTTTACCAATAGCGAGCGCTTAAACGGGAATAAGCGGAAAAAAGTCAACGATAACAGTAAAAAATTGAAGGAAAAGCCTTTGCGAAATGGAGGTGCCCGACTTGGGGATCTTTCCTATCCATGGTCTCGTGGAAAACACCATAAAACAAATTAGTCCCTGGACATCCGACCGACAGAACTAAAAAAAGCAGCGGCTAACACTAAAGGACTACCAGGGAAACCGAATCCCCGGTAGTTGGCATGGGCCAATTTCAAAGTTCTCGTTATAAAACAGCATGTCGAGGTACTTCAAAACGCTGACCATTAGTCGACCGAGACAGGCCGCAGCCTCCTCGGCATCGAAATGGTTTCACACCTTTTGGCATCGGATGACGGGATAGATCCCCGACTGAGCACAACCAAACTGGGAGGAAGACCTAATTCCGGGAATTTCCAAGAAAAGTGTTCGATGGCTCCACTTGGCCAAGTACCAGGGAAAACCCCATTTCTTTCAGTCTAGGCCCACAGGTAGGCCCCTTAAAAGACTAAAAAGGCCCAGCGAGTTCCGTTTGCTTTAAAAGCAAAGCATCGAGGAACAGCTAAATAAACTAGGTAGCCAGGGGGTCTTAGAAGGCCTGTGGACCATGCCAAATGTGAAACGCCGGATAGTTCCACACCTATTAAGCCTATGGGTTCAATCCGAATTCTGTTGGTGACTACAAAGCGACCTTGAACCACGCACTACAAGCAGAGCGCAACCGTGCCAGTAGTCCAGCATTTGCTACATTCCTGGGGGGAGGGAAAATTTTTGCCAACTCGACCTGGCACAAGCATACCAACAACTCCCAGTAGGACCCCGAAACAGCGGGAGGCACAGACTATAGTTACACACAAAGGCGGCATTTCAGATGTTAAGAGCTCCCAATTTTA
>BHFT01015715.1:0-10063 GCA_004320025.1 Laticauda laticaudata
TTTTGGTATCTTACTATCTGTAACAATTGTAACACTTTACACAACAACTGCATTCCTGGAAACAAAACTTATCCCAGAGAAAGAAAATATGGGAATATTTAGCAAGCAGAAAAATTCAAGGCAACACACACTAACTTTTGCTTAGGCAAGAGGGAAATCAGTCAAGGACATCTTAACTACATGCCTAATGGGAGTAGCAACTAGGCAAATAACATCATTATACACACATTTAGAAACCTTCCTGACTCTAACGCAAACAATTTTTAGATGGGCCACTCTACAAAACCCCGGAACCACACCATGTACAACCCCTAACACATTGTGCAGTAACCACTTCTGAGACGATGCTTTAATGTCACTGGGGTGCACGCTCACATAGGGTCACAGAATGCATCAGTTTAGCAAACAGGAACTAAAATGCAACTATAACAGAGACATTCTCATTTTCATATAGTTTACCTGAAGCTTCCACCGAGGATGGTTTTTTCCTTTGTGGCTTAAAAGCCTTACTTATACTTCCTGGAAATGCACCAATGGCCCTGCACTTGGGAAGGGTTAACCATGCTTATGCCATCCCTTACAGAGATGAAAAGGAGAGCCTTCCAAACCTAGAACTCAAACTGTGACTCCAAACGTGTCCCATCCCACCAAAACAGAATTATGTCCATTGGCATATCCCTGGTATATGCGGTAATCCTGGATTGCATCAGCATGAAATTCAAAAAAATTGAATGGACTACAATGTACCCCTTGGCAAAAAGCTTGAATTCGCCTCCATGCCCTGGATGCCTTAACAGAGAACTGAGTGAGGTCAGAAAAGCCCCTCTGAGAATAGGGCAACAATAGACTTCCTTCTCTGAAGCATAATTATGGCCTGCGAAACATTCAAAGGTATGTGTTGGCTTCAATCTGAATGAAACCTCAGAAACTTGTAGGGAGGACATCCACCACATGACAGAGCTAGCTCAAAATATTGGCCAGAGAGCAATCATTCCTGGACTTTTCAATGGCTCTTCTCCCATGGATGCAGGATTTCCATTGCTTAGCCGTGGGCAAAGGGCATCCGATATTTCCATTATACATCCTGGCCGGATGCAACCATAGATCCTACCAATCTCTTTGTCTCTAATTGTGGAGATGGTCCCTATCATAGCGTGCTCTGACAAAAAGTACTAATCCAACCACCTCTTGTCTGGTGCTCTACTACTATTTAACGGTTCAAGTTGCTTGCTCAGCTGTGTTCTCGTCTCTTAGCTCGCCTATACCACGCGCTCCTGCCTAACCTCACCCTTCTTCCACGCAGAAAACACACCATAACTAATGAGGAGAGCGTACAAGAGGTTCCCACGCCATAGGAATCGATGTATCAATTGGCGCGCACGATTGTGCCATTATTTGGGCTTTACCACAGGCTAATACCTATATAGCTCATCTTTATTTAATGCCGCTCACCACAAGCCACAATAGGTAAATACAACTCTGCTAGTGAAACTGTTTATCATTCTAAATAAAGAGAGACTCGCAGCTATTAAATAAGAATGTTTAATAAATACAATAAATCAAAATTGGCTTAAAATAGGCGAGTGGGGAATGAAATACAGAAAAGGAGATGCTATAGAGAAGTTGGAGGCGGACTTTATAAAAATTTGCTAAGTGGAATTGCTCCTAAATAGACTGGCATGTTGGCTGATCAACCCAAGACCGCCAAAGCAAAAGAAAACCTGCTCATAATTGATGGAGAATCAAGGCAAATTCAACTAGCCTAGACAAAAAGCTTACTGAATCTCTCTCAATGGAGCATGTAGGGAAAATGAAATGACACATTTTAGATCATTCGTTAACTATCACAGAAGCCCATAAAAGCCCATACGAGATACTTGCGAACAATGGCGCAGCTATACCTAGTGACGAAAAACTTCTCAATGCCCATACTCTTCGCGAAGAAAGGAGTGCATGACTCTTGTGTGAAGGTTAAGCACCCTTATAAGACAGTGAAAACTGCATTGGGGGCTAAGTTAAGTTGTAAGCCTGTTTAATATTCTACTACTTTGCTCATACTGACCCACGTAGGGAAATGTCTTCTGAATGGTGGTTGAGTGAATGTACGAAAAAAGGCAAAACTCAAAATAGACTTTAGGAAGAATAGCCAAGGCAAAATTTCTTGCCATTTTACAGCGGACGCCACGTTTCACTTTTCTTAAAACTCTCGCTTTTTGAATGGGCAATCCCCCCTCTCAATTCTCTCGCCTTAGTAGATGCACGCTACGCTTTATGCAGATGGAGGAAAATGTTATGGTGCTTGTGCATGGTACCAAGAGGGAGAGTGGAAAACTAAATTACCCCCCGCAATCTTCTGGCGCAACAGGCAGAATTGCTGCATCTTTATTGGCATTCAAACAGTTTCAAAAGCTCCTTTTACTATATTAGTAGATTCCTTATACGTTTCTCAGATTTTTTGAAAATATATATCAAGCCTATTTATCTCCTAGCAGTAATCTGTTCCTTTGTTAAAATTGATGCTGTCCTCTACAACAATGTCATCAATAGCCGTAGTATCCATTCTTTTTGTAGCACGATATCAGAGCATCGAACCTCTACCTGGTATATTACAGGAGGGAAACAAGATTGCAGAGCGTGTCCAGCAGATGCATCCAGGTTAAATCAATTTGTAATCTGACAGCAGCACCAAGTCATGATTAATTTTCACCAAAAGTAAAAAGGCTATTAGACAAAACATTTTTCTCTAACTCAGGCAGAAGCTTGCTGGCCTATTATTCAACAATGCACCCACATGGTAGTAAGCACAGGACATTCCATTCCCATAGGAGTAAATCCTAGAGGATTAAAAGCTTGTGAAAATTTGGCAAATGGATTTAACTCAGTATCCACTTTTGCCCCTTGGAAATATTTGGCACTTTCCCATTGATACATATTCAGCGGTTTATTCTGGCTACTCCTCAAAGGGGAGAAGTGTAAAAACATGTCATCAAATCATTCAATTCGTACCTTTGCCTCGCTGGGACGTCCAAAAGAAAATCTAAACAGACAATGGATCCTGCCTTACGAGTTCTGCTTTTCGCAGGACTTCTGTAACAGATGGGAATGTAATCAAAGTTTGGGATTCCTATAACAGTCAGGGGCGGCTATTGTGGAACGAGCTCACTATCATCTGAAACGTGCTCTTGATCGACTATTCGTTGGGGAAAAACCCCCGACCTTCCAGCATTGCAAAATTCTCTTCACATTTTGTCTGTAAACTTTAAATTTTCTTAATCTGACTGGCATTCTCCTACTTCTGCTGCTTCAACGTCATTTTTCCTCCCTCTCAACCCCCTATACAGCCTCTGGTAATTATCGCAAATTAACCAGATCCGCCTGGCAGGGTCCCGCTTAGGCTTCTCACCTGGGGACGAGGCTACGGGCTGCGATTTTTACTACCAGACAAAACCCACTTGCTGGGTCCTGGTTTCGGGCGGTAAAGACCCTATCATGGGAATCTCGTAATCTAAACATCTTAACTCTTCCCTGATATTTTGCCTATATCCTCTTTGCAATTTGCTACCTTATTTCATATCCTACCTATAACCTTTGTTCAACATGGTCATTGAGACCCACATTAGAATTTCGCTTTAATTAATTATGATAGATGACTGTCCTATTGGTTTGTTGGCATAATAATCTTTCCCAATAAATTCTATTCCTTATACTTCATCAGCACACTTTTCCAACAAAACTATGCTTCCTGTCAAAAGATTATTCGTGTTATAAGCCACTCATTAACAGAAGGCTATTATACTTTGTTCCATGTGGGTACGTCATGAAAAATGCTACCCATAAGCTTTCACTCTGTCAATTCTGTTTGTTTCCAGAACACTCTATCACTCGCTTTTGTTTCTTCTTTACTCTACTAGATGGAAAAGAAGCGTTAAATCTTTTCGCTCTATTCAAGCTAGATATGGGGGACGTAAAATGGTCCTTTTTCTTGTTTATTGGTTGCCTCCAACCGCAAACTTAACGATCTGTGATGAATGACCGAAATTAATGCTTCATTGTCAGTGTATTGTAATTATTATCCTTTTGCTACTAATGTGGCAATTCCGCTTACTCTCTCGTAAATTTCTACAACTAACTTGTCCACAGTCCTTCTCTCCTACTTATGATGCTTTTATATACCCGAACTCTGGGATCTGTGTACAAAACAACGCTTCAAAAAGAACTGTCCATGATGGATCCGCAAAGCCTCACAGAAAAGTATGAAATGAGTTACTTTGATATAAAGAGACTTTCAGGCTTCGTTTATAGCTCTACAACCATTGTTCTCGCATGAGAAGATTTCTACCGCACGCACTGTGGTAAAAATTCGATTTGGCAGAAATGTTGTATGGCTCATACGCTTACAACTCGCCTTCTCATCAAACAGAAGCCTAGTCATAGAGTTGTACATAAATATAGGTTTTTATGTATGCCCCGGACAAGCCCGTTTCCGATACTCAGTCTCTGCCCAACGACTCTCGATTGCGGGGGGGCCGTTGGATTCCTTTTGCAAAGCCTGGTCGTGTGTTTCAACTGGAACAATATTTAAATTGGGATGCCAGGCACTAAGGTGATCTCATTACTGTTACTCGACACAATAGGATAATTCCATGCAGTTTAAAAATTGCCGCTAAATGCAACCCGGTAACCATAAGGTTCACGGACAAGGCAAGAAAAGTACCTATGGGACACTTGTTGAATGGGGTGCCGCCTAAAAGCAGTCTGGCCCAGAAAAGCATTATGGAAATATTTTTTACATTCAACCGTCACATTGAACTCCCTCACTCTAACCCGGTGGACCACATGAAAAGGGTTATTAAATCTCCATTCTTGGCAACCCATAAAACAGGAAGTTAACCCATTGATTCCCTTGATCAAAGCTTCACTATGCTTTGCTGAACTCTTCAAATTTATAAGTGCCTCCACATGTTGGCTTTGTATTTCTGCCTCTCCACTTTTTAAACGAAGCCTTTGCTTTCCGAAGAATCCATTGCTAATTCCCACAAATCAGATGAACGTTGCCGTTGGAGGAACTCCACTATTACTGTTTCTTCCATCACTGGGTCGGGTTTGTTGCTTGGGAATATTCCATCCAATTAGCTCCAACAATATTGTATAATGTTTCTAATGCTATCAATTGTAATGATATGCTCTAAGAACCATCTTGGCCCGTACATACATTCATCAGAGGATACACTCCGTCTACACCACTTGAGGAGGAGATTAACATCACGCCTGAAAGGAATGTATTTTATCTGGCAATAATTCTGTCTGGGCTTTGTTTCCACAACCGTCTACAGCAAATGTGTCTGATGCGGAACTGAACTTATTTAATCCAATCATTTTGCATCAAGTACTGGCTTATACGCAAAAATTGATGTGTATAAACTCTGATGATTTTATATCCTTACAGGCACCCATGGTAATACCCCCTCAGAGCAAAGCGGGAAAAATTATTATACTCTCACTCTAGGTCTCCTGCCTTGCTCTGTGCACCACGGTGCAGCCACGGGCATTGCAGGACTAGCCTGTCTCTGAACAAAAATTACAGCTCTGGGTTCAGTCAATTGATGATGATTTATTTACGAATTGTATAAATCAATTTACAGCTTTACAAAACTCCTGACGTCCCTCAGAAGTAGGTGCTTTGAAAAATGCGTAGAGGCTTAGATCTGTTATTTTTAAAACAAGGGGGTTGTGTGCTGACCTCAAAGAAAAACTGTTGTTTTTCAATTGGCTGATAGCAGGGGGATCGTTGGTTGGATTCTATGAAAGAATTAGTAACAAATGCTTAAACCGATAGAGAAAACGAAAGGTTAGAACCATGTAATAATTGGTATCAGGCTTGTTTTCTATTTTCAATCCATGGCTTACAACTCTTTTTTAACTGCCATTGGCAGGACCATTATAATGCTTATATTATATGTATTATAGGACTTGTTGTTTAATAGAATATTGGCAAATTTTTGAAAATCAATTATCTTCGCAATAATGCTAATGTTAATGTGTTATTGCAAGCTCATGTGAAGTCTTAACACCTGGACGAAAAAATGACATTGCTTGAGTTACCACTCCTTGGACACCCTGACGCCTGACGGGTCCGCACTTGCCTGCCTTAGATGAATGGGACGATGAACATTTCAGAAAAAAAAGGGTCCTGTCTTCTTGGACAATGGAAGAAGATTCGTCATAAATAATAAAAACAGAGGAGATGTCGTAACTATGTGGCATTCCAATATGTTTTGGCAACTTGTATCATTGCATCTATATAATTGTTCAGTGCATCTTTGCATTACATTGTATACTTATCACGTATAATCATTGAAGCTCTGTCTCCTAAGTGACCGCTTTTTGCAGGACCGTACAGCGGGACAAGCGAGTTAAACATCTGTAGAAATAGCTTTACTACTTGGTAAATCTAGTTTGTTTTAACATGCAGCTTTGTAAAGGCAGGAATATCCTGATTGATTGTAAATCTTGCGATCCTGTCTGACCTGGATTTTGCCCTTACCTGATAATTAAAATCAATGTGGTATTTTTGTCTGACCTGGGCTTGACCTAGGCTGCTGTATACAGAATCACCTCCTTTTGATTGAGCATAATAAAAGAGCGTGTATCAGACTTGCTGTGCACACTCATGCCGGGAACTTCGTCTCTCCTGTCGTTTCTTTCTCCTTTCGCTCCCTATCATGAGGTGCCCATCTAATGCGGGATAGCAGATACCGCAAATGCTAATATTACGTTTTTTATAAAGTTACAGTAACTTTCAAGGTTCACACCTGAACCGCTTTTTCCAATTACATTTCTGTCTTGGACTCAACATTTCTTTTTTCTGACTGTTGTTTTGGTGCTTGCTCTTCCTCCAGGTAAAGAAGACTACTTTTATAGTGCATGACTATGTTTTTCACTATCATTCTAGACTTAAACAAAGCCATAATTAAGGAAGAGTTTCATTTGGGGGGTAGAGTTGCCTAGCAACCCCAAGAGTGTAACCTGACTTCATTGTGTTGACCTTACAATCGATTTAAAACTAAGCTTTGGAGTATTTAGCGTGTACAAAAATGCTGATGTAATCTTTATGCTTTATTCCATCAATTTGACATTTATTCTACCATAGATATCTTTAGATTTTAATAAAGTCTTATTTTGCTAGTAATTTTGTTTTGAAACTGCCAACACAGAAGTCAGCACCACTGGGGGGCTAAGTTATCAGCAGGATAAAGAAAGTGTCAATATTCTGAATGACAAACCCAATCAAATCAAGCACAGCCAAGACGATCCAATCTCTTAATGCAAAACTTTATTGAGTATATCATTTCAGCACAGATGAAGGCATAATCAGATCTGGCTAATTCCTGCACAAACCCACATAATTGAAGTATAGATTTTCCCTTCCTCTATTAGACCAGGTCACATTGTCCAATTGAGACTCATTGTATTGTTATGGGAAAAAGTCTTTTGACTTTGGCAAGCGCTTGCCAAAGTGTCCTTGGTTCTCTTTTTGATGTCTGGAGTCTACATTCCATTTCGCCTTTTCCCTTCCCCAGTTCATTGGCAAGCTGAGAAGTGAGAATGGTTGCAACAGCAAAAGCACACTTCGAAACTTGACAGGAAGTTCAGGAAGAACACTTTAGACTTCCTTCAAGATAGAAGCTGGATAACTGTGCTTTGGAGTTGCTGGGCTGGACCCCTTGTTTTGTATTGAAATGGACAAACTGAAGCCAATTGCTGCAACAAACTTTCACAACAGCTACCAAAAATTTATAGTTAACCTTCGACTTTTTTCTAAATATTCCTAGATCCTTTTCTTTCTGGAAATAAGAGCTCAATATTCTTGTTTGCTCACAATGCATATTATAGGTTCAAAGTCCAATTTTAAAGCTTTTTTCCTATCTTGTACAGAAATTCCACCCATATGCTATATATGCTAACTATATGCTAGCCAATATGTCTGTCATATAAATTAATACCTACTTCATGGAAGAGGTTATTGTATAGTTATCTGAAGTCATGTATTTCATAGGTGAAGTAAATAAAGACCATAAGCCAGTCAAAGGAGAATGAAATATATGAAACTGTGTGGAACACAAGGTGCCATATTTTGTTCTGGGCCCAGAAGAAATAAAGGGATTGTTTTCTTCAAACTTTAAATTGTACTTTCTCAGCCTGGATGGATAATGCTGAGCCAGATGAGCCAAAATTCTAAGCATCTCTTATAGTTTGAGTATCTTCTGAATTATGGTATTTAGAAGATGCTGGGTAGAAAAAGGTTCATTTAATATCATATTTTATGTGTTGTTGAACTCATGAACAATGATCTAATTAATAATTCTGTAATGTTGGTATTAAAATTATTTGTTCCTTCAAATTTCACAATAGCAGAGGAAAAGATTTTAATTCTAGGCAGGGCTGCTTCACAACATGGATAAGATGCCGCAAATGCATCAGTTTCTTTGAGCAAAGTAATTGGGTCTCTTCACAAGACAATTTACATAGAAGTAACATATGTAAAAAGATTGGGTATTGTGGACTGTACAATTAGCATTTGTCAAACCTGTCAATTTTCATTTCTCTGTTTTCATTTTTCCCATCTTAAGTTTATAGATTTTTTTCCCATAAATTTTATATTTTTGGTTCTAAATTTGCTAGTAAGTTTCCAGATACAAACCTTTCCCCCTTGTTGAGATAATTCCCCGTTAGGAGAATGAGTGCACACAGGGAGATGGAGTGAGAGTGATGTTGAATAACATACGACCAGTACACAGATACACTGAATAATAAAATGTAGGTTTTTACTTCCAGTAAATGGTTAAGCAAAGTCCAAAACAAGCAGTCCAAGTCATACACAGTTAGAGCAGTCAGGTTTTAGTCCAGGGATAATCCAATAACAAAGTCCAGTATCAAAAACAGTTCAGAAATAGACTCACATCAATCCAAGAATAACGATGATCAGCAACAGTTAATAGGGAAATATTCAGGAAACAACAAACATCAGAACATGACCAACTCGCAACTATCAACAAAAGGACTAAACAATCCAGGTTTCTGGCTCCATCTTATGGCTGTTTGAGGAACCACACCCAATTACAATTTTAGCATTCCCTTAAAGAGACAGTATTAAATGTCTATCCTGGTTTATATATTTACAACCCAACTGTTAGGGGACTTACATTCCTAACACCACCACCACACNCAATTTTTTTTTTTTTTGAAAAAAATATTCCTACAACTCCACCCAAAACCATTTTCTTTCTTTTTATATGATTGTTTGCCAACAAATTAACATTTTGAGTAGGAGAGCTATTAACTCTAAATGGCTGCACTGGCAATGCAAAACACCATTTTACTTTGAGGGGTTTAGTGAACATATTTTGATTTTTCTTCCAGTTTTAAAGTTCATTCTGAGCTAACTTGTTTGCTTTTCACTCTTCATTGCTGAATAAAAGAGCAGTGGGGGAGGTACGTTTACATAGCTGCAAGCTTTTCCTATCTGTGAAAGTCTCGGATTTTGATTCCCATCCCAGAGTCATGTCTTTCAGTCTCATGACCGAAGTGGAGCAGTGGAGCCATGAAACCAAAGTGCCAGCTTTTAATAAAAACCCTATACTACTTTTAATTAAGACCCAACAATACTGCTTTCAGCTGGGAGCTTCTGCACAGGATACTGTGGAAATTGGCCACTTTTTGAGATATCTTTACTGTCATTATTAAAGTTCTCTTGTAAGATATTTGGGTATCATTTTGCTTGGGTATCATTTTTGTATGTATGTTTCCTATATTTTGCTTTTATATCTGTCTAATTAAGTTAATAATCAAGCATATAAACTCTTTATTAATTGGTGTGCTTATGATCTCTGGATCCAAAGAACCAACTGTCTGGGCACCTGATCACTGCCCTGACATTTTGACAAAACAATAGCTTGGAAATACTGCTTTAGTATCAGGTAGCATTGTTTAAGGCCCTGTCACACTGGCCGACGGATGCAAAACGTTTGTAAAAAGGACACAGCAGATGAGAAAAATGTTCCAT